>JAOBRD020980037.1:0-28770 GCA_027575215.2 Hydrozoanthus sils
GAAGTCATCCCCACATTCATATATCTAACCTGAAGGCATCCCCACATTCATATATCTAACCTGAAGTCATCCCCACATTCATATATCTGACCTAAAGTCATCCCCACATTCATATATCTAACCTGAAGTCATCCCCACATTCATATATCTAACCTGAAGGCATCCCCACATTCATATATCTAACCTGAAGTCATCCCCACATTCATATATCTAACTTGAAGTCATCCCCACATTCATAAATCTAATCTGAAGGCATCCCCACATTCATATATCTAACTTGAAGTCATCCCCACATTCATATATCTAATCTGAGGCATCCCAACATTCATATATCTAACTTGAAGTCATCCCTACATTCATATATCTAACTTGAAGTCATCCCCACATTCATATATCTAATCTGAAGGCATCCCAACATTCATATATCTAATCTGAAGGCATCCCAACATTCATAAATCTGACCTGAAGTCATCCCCACATTCATATAACTAACCTGAAGTCATCCCCACATTCATATATCTAATCTAAAGGCATCCCCACATTTATATATCTAACCTGAAGTCATCCCCACATTCATATAACTAACCTGAAGGCATCCCAACATTCATATATCTGAAGGCATCCCCACATTCATATATCTGACCTGGAGTCATCCCCACATTCATATATCTAACTTGAAGTCATCCCTACATTCATATATCTAACTTGAAGTCATCCCCACATTCATATATCTAATCTGAAGGCATCCCAACATTCATATATCTAATCTGAAGGCATCCCCACATTCATATATCTAACTTGAAGTCATCCCCATATTCATATATCTAACCTGAAGTCATCCCCACATTCATATATCTAACGCGAAGTCATCCCCACATTCATATATCTAACGCGAAGTCATCCCAACATTCATATATCTAATCTGAAGGCATCCCAAAATTCATACATCTAACATGAAGGCAATTCCCACATTCGTATATATCTAACTCACGTGAAGCCATCCTCTAATTGACATTAATAACTTATATAAAATAATCCTCACATTCCAAGCACAATTTGTATTATCTACCTCACATGATTTCTTCTACATTTCTGAATATTAAAGGCACGTCGAAACTTAATTTTTTGAACTAATAAAAGTAAGTCTATTCTCCATGACTATAGCCTACGTAGCAAGCGTTTCCAATCAAAGTTTTGGAACGAGGAAAAAATGGAGGAAGGCGAGGAAAAGGAAGGAAACTTCCTTCATTTCCCCCCCCCCGTTCCCCCCCTTTTCCCGCGCGTATGAATGAAAAACCTTGTACGCAAGCTACCATGATTGATACTTATTTTCCTGGTTTTTCAAGCCTGAAATTTGAAATTCTGATTTCCAATGGCTTCGCAAGATTTCTACACGAAATCTATATGATAACTGAGCGAAACTTTGGGTAGTGCAACAAAAAAAAAACTCATATAATTACCACCACAGGTTAACTAAGATATAAACGTAGGACCTACTGTAGACACTTTGTAAAAATGAACTCCAAATTCAGGTAACTTTTGCGCTTCCTTTAAGAACTCCAACTCAGCAAGGTCCTCTGATAAACCATTAAAGTTTCCATGGATATCCGGGAGGTGCTCATAGGCTTGGTTACCAGACAGCTTAGAAAGGATCTGCGCATGACACAAGTAAGTGTACTTGAAAAGATCGGACGTTTGATGTTTCGAACTAATGCACTGATACCAATCTTTATCTGAAGGAACGACAAATTTGTTCTACAAGACAATTATTGTTATTGTTCCTGGTTAGCTACTTTATACCCATATGGGTACATACATAGACAGACATAAACGTTTTATTTTATATCCGTTTTATTGATTTATTTGATGTTATTGATAACATCAATGCATTACCTTCTGAATATTGTAATTTCATTAAATTTATCATAATATATCGTAACAGTTCTATGAAACTGATTAACCCGTAATTGTAATACTACTTGTACGTCAACATCTCTTAACGGAGCGTAAGCAGTAGAAGTAATAAATTATAGTTATTACTTTATTATCATAATTATTATCATTACTACAACTATCATTTTAAACAAAAAAAGGAAACGACACTAAAGTCAAACAAACACACAAAATACACAAGGTGAAAAGAAACTTTGCTTTGATTACCCTTTGTGGCAAGTAATGCTCTGCCATAAAATAGTTCTGCCCGAGGGATTCGTCATAGTCACTTATTTCTGCCTGCAGCGCTAATCCTGCAAGGATGAACGCTGCCTCCTCGTGGCAATGCATACGAGCCTCTAAAACGTCTTTTCGCAACTGCAGGTAGTACTGGTGCCTAGTTTTCGATTGGCTGCACAATCAAAGACAAAAAACTTCAATCTATCATATAAATTGTTAAAGTTAGTATATTTTTTTTAAAAACACAGAGTTTATGTTTGCAAAAAACTACAAAAAAAGATTTTTAAAATCAATTTCTGGAAATTTGAGTTTTTCTTATAAAACAAACGTTTCGACAGAAATCTTCAGTCTTCGTCAGTGATGGTCCCGTGGCAGTGACTGTCACGTGACAAACGTCGAGGAACAGAGGAGAGGGCCCGATCCCAAGTTTGCGACAGCGAGGTTTGTCACGTGACCACCATTGAAGAAAACTGAAGGTTTCAGTCGAAACGTTTGTTTTATTAGAAAAATTCAAACTTCCAGAAATTGATTTTAAAAATCTTTTTAATACAATCCCAGCTGGATGAATAACATTCACTTTCACAAAGTACAAAAAAGGTAAATAGGAAGATTAAAAAGCAATACATTACAATGAATAGAGATCTGCTGCCAGAATAGAAGTGTTAACTCCACTTTGTGCAACATAACCACAACACAAGATGTGAATAAAACAGAAAAAAGACCACAGCCAGAATCAAACACACGTTGTTACTTACGTCAACAAAGACATGTGCTCAACGTAAAATTTCACTCTGAAGAAAAGTGTAAAATTGATATCCGTTCCTTTATTCTGTGTCAAGAACAAAACAAAAACCAGTTTAACAACCTTTACACATTTTACTTTGGAGGAATAAAAAGGGGCACCATCGTTACGTTGTGGACAAATAGTTCATTAAGTTGCTCTTTAATGAATTGCGATAAGCGCTCATTCAAGCCAACTATACCTTGCTCCACCCACATCTATAACCTCCAAGCTAAGAATCGCCATAAGGAAACCCCAATTAAGAATTGTTCGGGACGAAACTAGAAACCGCTGGACTTCATCAAACAGAAACTTACCAAATAATTAAAATTGGTCATACACACCGCCTTGTATGAGCTAAATCTAAATGGCCAAATCCTTTCTCGAACCTAAGTGGCTCATTTCATCGCCACTTGCAAACGGCAAAACGACAGGCAAAAAAAATAATCTCAACACTCGTTTACTCTACTAAAACAACAGTGTTCTATCTAGACCAAAACTAAAGGGCGTAGCAGACAGGGCGCCCTGTCATTTTCGTTAAGCTGGGTAGAACACTGAGACAAGCAAAAACACAAGGGGTAATGAGTTGTTCTACAAATGAACGCAAGTGAAAAAAGTCCTCAAAAAGTAAAAAAATCAACCAGTTTTCTCACCTCTTCCTTCCATTTTGCTGGGGCATATTTGGACAATTTTACATCCAAGTCCAAGAAAATATGTTCGTCCTCTAAAACATGAAATACATTGCAAGAATCGATCAATCAGTTGGACAAACTGGTCTTTTAGGAAAGCTGAGTTATCGTAGTTGTTAGAGACGAAATTTAGGTAAAAATAAGTAAAAAACGAGGGCGAGAAAGTAGGATGATTGAAAATGAATACTCAAACTGTCAGAACTTGAAAACTCAACAGCGCATGCATCCTAAAACTTTCGATTTTACCAAATAAAATCAATTAAAGGTTTTGCAAATAGAGAATCCCACGTATTGACCGTATTGCTGTTCGTACGAACAAAACACCCCCTCCAACCCCTAATCAGTAAAAGCCGCCACATATTAGGCAATGTTTCGTCTGATGAGCCCCGAATTTTTGTCTGGTATAAACCTGATTTAACCGTAGCTCATCAAACGCTAACCGCTTTTTTTGGGAGATTTATCTGTCCAGTGTCTAAGCCATATTGCACAAACTATTTGTCACTTGTTCGTAATTTTGCTTTGGATTGACTGATGTGAAATGTGAAAATAGTTCAGACAAAGTATCGGTCACACACTAGCCGATGTCTTATCACACGTCTCTGGATCAAGCCTGTCAGATCTTCCTTCACGACAAAAAATCGTGTCAGACTTTCATCTGTACAACTGCTACACACAGCCTGTTTTTCGTCGCAGACAAAAATCAGGTCCCTTCAGAAGAAAAATTGTCTAGTGTCTGGCGGCCTAAACCAGATAAGAGAGTACACGGCCTGTATCAAGTGCCACTCTTTTTTTCGACACAATCTCTTAAAAGTGTGAATGTAAAAGCAGCCATACGGTATTCAATAAGTGAACATACCTTGTAATTGGGTAAGGCCAAAGAAAATCTTTTCTGTGATACCCAAATATTTAATAACCTGATCAAACAAAGCTTGAGTCTTGCCTGACGTCTGAAAGTGAACATCAAAATGATATCAAAGTTGTAGTGTTAACTATAGCTTGATACGAAAAACCACATCTTTAATTAATGAAACAAATGAACCTGCCTAGTGATTTCTCGAAGATATTTTCGTATGACTTACTTCAACCATAATCTGCAATCTCTGTCCGTTCAACAAAACAACTGTCACCATCTTTCTTCCCTTTGGCAACTGACCGCCTTTCCTCTGCAATTATTAAGGCATGGTCAGATCTGGATACTTACTAATTTTTAGTATAAAATAAACAAGAAAAAAAGCTACAAAGGGCAATAATTGGAACGTATCAATTCCATGCATAGGTGCATAATCAACCAAGCCCATTGGAAAGACCACTACCGCTGCATTTGATCAACTCCATTCTGGAATAAAAAGCCCCAACTAATTCAACTTACTAGTAATCATCTTTTGAAATCATCATAACAGAACCCTGATTTCTAATCTAGACTAATAATAGTTTTGGGGGGAATAATTTGAAAAGTTGCAAAATAACTGTGTATATTCCTATTCAAGGACAGGGTGAATTAACATATTCTAAAAAAGAAAATTTCATGTTGGATCTTGCATATTATCGGCTAGGATAGACTTGTGGGTCGATGCGGGAGCATAGTGATTATATCATTACTACTACTACGAACCTGAATGGTCACAAATTAGGTTTTCAAACAAGATATATGGGTAAACAGCATTATTTCAATAAATCTTTGCAACCCTAGGCTGGCTAAAATACGATTTACTTTTTTAATTACAAAATACATTAAACAGGGACCCATGCAACAGAATGGCTTGTGCCAGGCGTTTGCCACCTTCGGTTGTCACTCAACCTCCGAAGAGACATGACATAAGTAGTATAGTAGGGATGGAATTGCCCCCTTTTTTAGGTGCCAGTGAGATGCTGTATAAATTATCTCTCGGATGACGTCATAGCTCATGAACAAAATGCAGTGGATTTAATTTTCTCCTTTATGTTCCAAACTCATAAATAAAATACGGCCCACGCATAAATCATCTCTTTTGTTGTTGAAAATGATTCAAACGGTCGTTTTCTTATGATGGTGACAAATGTATTTATTATGCAAAAAAGCAACGGTTTTCTGTTCGCCATGATTGGTTCGTGCATGAACGTATTGTTTTAAACCATGGCATCATGTTTCTATTTTTATCTCGGGTAAGACGCAGTTCCAAAACTATAGAAATTGTAAAAAAGTTGAACCGCCGCTTGGTCCAAAATTTGAAATTTTGGAAGGTGTCAGATATGGGATGAGCTATCTCATTTATAGCGCAGGTCCTTGCTTAAAAAAATACTTATCGGCTAATATATAATAAAGTAGTCAATATGTAAGTGCTCAAGATAAATATATTTAGTAAAAATTTCTTATCAAAGGGTTCTTTAAAGTTATATAAAAAGATATTCTTACGTAGTATATATAGTTACTATTGTAATGAACAATGAACATATTCTTGTGCCTGTTGGTTTTATACGAAGAAACTCTAAAAAGTGCTTCTCACGCTTGTTTACTGTACTGGAGAAGAATCAGCTGAACAAGTTAAGAATATGTATATAACATGGTTCATACTGATTGATGAAAGCAAAATTCCAGGAGTTTTTCAGGGTTGCAAAATAATTTTTAACTTGAGCAACCACGCCGCAAAAACTATAACCAGGTTCTTCAGCCTTCGAAGAAAAAACCTTCCTAAAATTTAGTCTAAATACAAAATTTACAGTTGCGACTATGTGTTTCAGTAGGTTTTGGTTTGTTTGTTATAGAGTTGAAATATTTTCCAGAAAATACCGATTAACTGTTTTTCCAGGAGTTTTCGAGGGCCATGGAAGGAAATTTCAAAATTCCAGGAGTTTTCCAGGAATTCCAGGAATAGTGCGAACCATGATACAAGGGAGTGTTTGGGTGATCAACCTGTTTAACGTGTTTCATTCTGGTTTAGATAATTTCAACCTACAATGGCAATGTTGATAACTGACTTGTCCGGGTCTTCACTGATCTGAACAAATTCAGGTCCAAAAAACGTCTGTAAAACAACCGTAGGAGTTGGTGAATATCCAAGGTAAATGACAATGTTTTATTGAAAGTTTTAGATTTATCAACAGCAATTTTAATCCAGAGTAACACATATATTTTTACAGTATATATTTTAAATATACAAACCCGGATGTAAATTCGAACTTTCTTTAATGTTCAAACCGCTAGCTGGTAAAAGTGCTTCAGAAACATAAAAGACTGGAGCAAAATCTTTTTAGTAATTGCTCGTCACAAAATGAAATGCAGTCACTGTCCTACTTAAAGCACAACACTATACTCGGGGTTTTAACTAGAGAAGACTGACTGGCTGTGAGGCTGTTTGACTGAGAGTGATTATGCCTGTTATTGTGAGTGCATGAGGTCAAGTTTGTAGCTGCGACTGAGCAAGGCTGTGACTGTGGTTCTGACAAGGCTTTTACTGCCAGAGTGAACATGGTTGTGATAGAGTATTGCTGTGACTGTAGTTGTAACAGCCGCTGTGTCTATGACTACTATTGTGACTAACGCTATGTAAAATGTGACTATGACTGACTGTATATGGCTGCAGCTACAGCTTAATATGGTATAAATCTGATGCAATTCTAGAAAGGTTTGTAAAAAAACGTTATGTTTGTGACTGAAATTTCTGCTGCAAAACTAACGACAGCTGTATCAGTTGTACCTTTAACTTTGTTTTTGATCCAACTGCCTTAGATCCTCTCCCCCTAGGGACCTGGTGTAAGTTTGGCTCAGATGAGTAATGTGCCTGGTTTCTGCGGCCAGCATCAACTTCATCCATATAAGGAGAGCTATTTACTGACAGTTGCTCTCTAAATGAGCGAGGGTAATGGTCACTCGTTGAAGAAAATTGCCTACAGTAACAAAAAATACCCAAAACATCAAGTATCAGCTAAACTAACGGTAAATAGTTTCTGAAACCTATTGAATGTGTCTCACATATAAATAATTCAGCTAAGAAATGAAAGTCTCAACTTCGCCTTGGCAAGTTCAGAAACGCGACGGTTAGGGCATTAGCCAGTAGTTAGAGCATTCTTAACAGTGTAGACTACGAGGTAGAATTTTCTATGAGTCAACAGTCAACAAGGCGCGAAGTGTCAAGTTGAAGATTTTATTCATAAAAAACAACAACGAGTAGGTTAGCCAATCAGATTGCAGCATTTGTACTAGTATCCTAGTTGGTTTCTACTAATACATGTAAGATCACATGCTCTGACGAGGTTGAAAGGTCCATAGCGAAGATTAACCTTTCGACTTTTAGTCAATAACATTACAATATGTCAGCTAAACTAACTCCTTTTGATATGTGGAGAACAATTTACAATTATATTAAAAATAGAATTTACTAATTAATCATCTCAAGCAAATTCACACAAGATTCTCAGTATTTGTACATTCTTTTAGAAAGAGCAGAACAGTTAGGAGCTGCTGGCTTGTCTGTGGAATAAATTTGTCGATTTGTCGACAAGGAAAATTTAACCATAACTTACCTTCACATTGGTGCATAACTAGTTTCTAACTTCAATATATAACTCATAAAAAAATTGGGTTTTTTTTAAAAACAAATCAAGTTCATAGCCCAGAACTTTGGTTTATGAAAAAACATTCGGTTGCCTGCAAAGAATCACAGAATGTGTTTTCATCCCATGATTCTTTGTAGGCAACCGAATATTTTCTTAAAAAGATCTTCTCTGTTCTGCTTTCTTTTATAACCCATATAAGTAAACATTAAAACTCAATTAAAACTAGCAAACTCTGATTTAGTTGAGCGATTGAACCATTAACTAAATTTGCCTATTGAATTAAGGAAACGAGTGGTCATTTGATAGGATTTTATCAACTGTTAAAAACACTCTCTAGAATGAATATCACCAATTTTCTCTTCGAAACAAACAAAATGACAGGTCAATTCATAGAGTTTCATCAATTGCTAAAAACGCTTTCAAAAATGAAAAACACCACTTTTTCTAGACTCTAAGACAAGTAAAATTAATGGTCACTTTAACGGGTATCAACAACTGTTTCAAAAGTTAGAATGAACAACACCAGCCATTTCTACTCTTCAAGACAAGAAACATATACGGTCACTTTATGTTTCATCAACTGGTTCAGAAATTAGAATGAATAACACCAAAATTTCAGTTGAACAGAGACATGATCACTTTATAGGTTTGAGAATACTGGTTTAAATCCAGTCTCAGCAAGGAATAACCAAGGCCTTTCTATTTAAGTGAGCAAGTGTACCTTGACAGTTGAGATTCTCTGCCTTCTGCCGAACTAGAACGAAAGATTGAATTTCTAGTGCTCCTCATGTAATGGTCGCTTTCATAGTCATCAGTAGTGTAACACTCTGGTGCATAACTACCTTGAGTGAGTGACACAATTGATGATGAGCGGGCATCGGAAAAGAAGGAAAGGGGACCAGAAACGTATGACGATGTATCTGTAAAGGACCCCTCACTGCCATAACGTCGCAAACCATGAAATCCTGTAGAGAAATTTCACAATTACAGCTTTGGTGAGGGAGTATGCAGCATATTGATGCGTGCCATGAACAAAAAAGGCACAATGATGGGTACAAAGACACAAATAGTAATAAAACCCAAAGTTTACCAGGACTGTTACAAGGGAATTAGGAAATATCCTTTACTAAACCTAATGCTAGAGTCTTAAAACCCATAAAAAATGTAAAAAGTACATTAATACCTTGTGTGACCTGAGTCTCTGGGTATTTAAATTGTTGTTAATATCTCAAACATAAAGCACTGATAAGCTAAAAAAATAATTTCTATTTGAAAGACACCATCATTTTGATCAGCATAAAGTGGTGGTTGATCAGCTAAGATACGAGATAATTCTAAATCACTTTGAACACAGGAGGCTCACATTTCCAACAATTCAAAACTCCAATTGGTGAGAATGACTGAAAGACAGGGGGCTGCAACTAAAACGATGAACACCATCTTTTAAAGGTGATGAGAGGGTAAGAGCAAGAACAGACCACAAAAAAGTACGTGGATTCTATCAGAATAAAATCAATATACTGGTTTGCTTAATTCCCTAAATTGAAGCAAACCAGGCATTTTTTCATGAATGGTGTTATTATTACTGACCAGTAGAAGATATCAAATCAGGTCTGTGTTTCCCATTCTGTCGCAGTCCTGGTGCTGGGCCCTCTGAATACCCCTTATCATTGATATCATAGTATAAGGGCTCCTTTCCAGTGTGAGTGCCACTGTAGTTACTGTTGACCGAGTCAGGCTGATACCATGATGGTCGGTTCTGTAACGGTAAGTCAAGGCCTCCCAACTTCGCAAATATTGACCCCATGTTTTCTGGTGACTGTTTGCTTCTTTCTAAGCGAGATTTTTCGATATGCTTTTTGTATTTATCTGTTAGAATAAAATGCAGTTCTTAAGAACTTCAAAAGTTTTGCCAGTTACTCCAAATGACAAGCTTCGACATGATGTCTTGGTAAGACGACTACCAAAGTTTTGCATGACACTTTGAGAAAGCAATACAGGTAGTCTAGAAATGAGAAAAAACGGAAAACAAGCAGTGTTTACAGGTAGATTTCGAGGGAGGGGGGGGGGGGAAATGTTTACAAACACACCTTTTCAAATCTTCTAGGATCTTAAACAAAGGAATCTTTGTTTCAAGCAACCAATCAAGCAACAGTCAACTAGATAACAACAATGACTGAAACTCACCAGTAAAAAGCCTTTTGCTGAATTCTAAAACAAAATTTGCTACTTTTTTGAGCCTGAGATAACAATAAATGGAAATAATTTGGTTATTTATAAATATCAAAATGAGGTTTCTTTCAATTTTGATTTTAAAAAATACAATAGGAATTGCAAAATGACTAAGTACATTTTCTGGTTCAATTCTAGGGGGAAGGGACTGGGGGCTGAGGGATGGATGGGTTTGGGTTTTCTGCCTGCAAAAGAATTACAGTACATGTTTATTTTTCAATAGAAAAGACGTATGCCACAAATGGACACACCTAAGACATGAGGAACATGGTTGGTAGACTGCAAGGATCGCTCCAAGTCCTGTGGTGTCTGCAACTGCCTCTGGTTTGATCCCACAAACTCTGCAGCTGTCGGCAACCCTCTGCTGCTGGTTAGTAGAGGCGGGGGTGATGGCAAGCTCCTGGGACTGGCTAGATCCAGGCTGGAATTGAGTGCAGACTGGAAAGAAACCAGAGTCAGTGGTTTTGTTAATGAAATAAATCTAAAGAATTTTCCAAAGAAAAATGCTAAAATGCATGACAAATTAGTAATGGGTGACGGTCTTGTAATAATAATATGGCAACAACAATTTTTACCACCAATAGTTTCCTTTACATTGAACTACTGTAACAACAAAACAATGAATTTCTTTGAGCAAGTAGTGTAATTCATGCCATCATAAGCCTAAGATCATTAAAGCACAATGGACTCAGTAACAGTATAACTACTCTTGTTCAAGGAGTTAGGAGAAATAGAACTTTGTTATCTCACATGTGTGCTAAACTAAATCCTTTCTCGAGCCTAAGCGGTTCGAAGGGCCGGCGCTTATCTCAAATTTCTTTAGTGTTAAGCCGTTGTGACTGCCCCTGGACGGGAAGCTTACTTGTCCCAGGATAGCCCCCAACAGAACTGGTAATTGTTATCAGATCAGCTGAGTCAACTGGAACAAAGTCAGGTAAAGTGTCTTGCTCAAGGGCACAACACAGTGGTCTGAACAGAGCTCAAACTCATGACCATAGGATTATGAGTTGAAAAAGCTAACTGCTTGGCCACTGCACTGCTGCAATATTTACAATATAAGTTCAGTTTACCTTTGACGAAGAGAACTATTTCTTTCATCAGTCTATAACGGTACAGTCAAAAAGCTAAATCATTCTCAAGCCGAGTGACCCATCAGGCCAAACTTACGTAACAATCCCCATTGGTAAAATGGTTACTTTCTCTTGCAGAAAAGACAGGTGATATATTCTCCTCATACTGCAATGAAGATGCAAGATGAAAAATAAATTTGAAAAAGCTTGTGTTAAAGGTTCTGAGGTGCAACTACAAACCTGAGCATCATTTCTGCCATCAGTACACTGAGTCTGTCTAAGCCTTTCATCCATGCCATTTATCAAAATCTATCTTCTTCTAACATACCTCACATGAAAAATTGCATTTAAGAATGAGATAATGGGAACTGATCAAGCAAGCTAAAAAGACAAAATTCTCCAAAATAGGTACTTTGTATATATCTATATGTTCTCATGCCGATCCCAGGCTTCTACAGCTTCCACATTCTCCATCTCAATAAATTTAATATAATTATATAAATCACAATGCGGACTCTTTTTTATTCTTTTTTCTTGCCACAGGTCTATACTTCGGCCATTTTAATGGTCTTCTTCAGGGTGTAATTAAGTTTATATGTTTATATGTAAGTAGCTCACTCATAAAAGAAGCATGTAATCTGTGAGATGTATAATATCTTTTAAATCTATTGTCATGCAAAATGTTTTATATGATCTATCTTTATGGAGCTTCACAGGCAGTACTCACAGAAATTAACACTTTTTAGACCACTGCCACAAGCGTACATACTGCAGTAAACCTTTGGACATCAATGAACTTCTTGAAAAAGCAGACACAAGTTCATACTTTTAACAAGTACAAAAAACACTAAATATTCCCCAAGGCAGGCCATTTAAATTTTGAATTTGTAAATTAATATAAAATTTTATTTTCAAATATTCATTGTAAATAGTTTCATACAAGTACTTTAATTTCTTCTTTCTAATTGTAACTTAAGATACATACAGTATTTTTATCTTAAGAAACTTCAATAGACTTATTATAATTATTGCTATAGCAGTATTAACTTCTGAATGCTAATGCAAATTATTAATATTATTATTATTATTATTATTACTATTACTATTATTACTATTGTTATCATTATTATTAACCTCCCAAGTTGTGATAATTTTGCTAACACATCAACTGCTGTAATCAACTTTAAAAAATAGACCACTGCTAAAAATATCAAATTCAACTGTAGCAGACTTTGTACCTACATAACATGCAGATACAGAACTTATCACTGACAAAATTGATACAATTTGTTCAAAGGTCTGAAAATCCCCTTTAATACAGACTTGAAAAAAGTCAAAAATTAATTCAACACCATACAACGCAATAACAACTTGAAGTTGAAAGTAACCACTAGTTTTCTTATTTTGTACTTACAATGGAGACCTCATTTCCTAATACACTTTTCACAAGGGAGGTCACAGTGTCTCTGTAATGTCCTCTGCCAGGCTGCTTATGGCACTCCTGCATGCAAAAACAAGTTAGTCTGAGAGGTTTAATAATTTGTGCATGGCATTTAATCTATTAAATTAACTGTAATATGCTGTGTAGATAACTTTCATTGCCCATTCTGGCTTGCATAATTATTCTGACCAGCGGTCATTTAATTCTAACTTCAACAAGTAACATTATTATCATGTTGGACTTATGTTTAAACTTACTCACCAATTTTTAATTTAAATTTCAGTTAGATGCAAATTTCATTTTGTTCAGATATTCTCAAATAATCTGTAACTCCAAGTTTCTGTACTACAAAATATATATCACAGTGATCAGCATTCAGAGAGCTTGAGATTTCAATTTTCTAAGACATTAGCAATAATTCAATGTATATATTAAATGGCAAATAATTGAAACAACGAACATTCAAACTCATAATATTGTGTGATAAATAAATTATTGTTGCTGTGAGATGATGGGAAAAGCTGACGTTTTGAGCGTTAACCCATTCATCTGAGCATCTCAACATTGAAACTCAGTTCGATAAAATTGAACTGTTGATCTATAAATTAAAATAGCTTGTAAAATCCCACTGTATTTTGAGTATTCAACTTATGTGAATAATCTAATAAAGATAAATGTTAACCTACAGCATCTAAATTGCAAGCTTGCTCACTCATCCGATCATCATTCATTTGATGTTTTATAGTTTATTTTATATCCTGGTAACAGAACTTATTCATAACATTAATAGAACAATTAATCAAAATTTTTTTTTGTTCAATTTTCTGTTCTGTCTCCTTTCTACACACTATTACAAGGTTGGGAATCATTGAAGAAAGATCTGTTTTGCATCAACAAGACTGAAAGCATGCCACCTCTTTTAATTTTATCTGTGATGCTGATTATCTGGGATTGGTTGTACAAAGCCTGGTTATTAAACTATCCACTGGATAAAAGCTAATTGTCATCACAAATAAATCAAATATTGTTCATTCTTTGTTGATTTCTTTATCCCTGGTTGTTAAGTGAGTGGAAAACTTCTAAAACAATGGGTAAAAATATAATATAATGGTGAAAATTACAACTTTCATTGTATAGCTATAGTGTTACTAAGCTGGAAATAGAAGCACTTTTCCCATGGATAGCTTGTCCTGGCAGGCTCATACAACCGGGCCCTGGCCAATACCAAATTATTAAACGCTAACTAATATCCAACCTTGATGACTTGCAAAATAGAGCATCTTGCTTGAGCTGCTTCCTCACACATTGATAACAGCAAAGCCTCAAGGGACTCGCTGATGCCAATTGGCTGCAGAGACAAAAAGAACAGATTCTTAAATACTAAGTCAGAATAATTCAAACAAGAGAACCATAAAAACAGTAACAAGTAATAATACAGAAAAGGAGAAAACTAACTAAAAACACTCTTAATAAACGTTCCACTAGTGTGGCTCTTCAATGTCAAGCCAACAAACTCCAGGATCCATTTCTCATCTAAACTAACTCTTTGACATAATATAATTGAAGGGTCAAGTGCAAAAATGATGTAGGTGACTTTTGATGGAGTTCTCATTTCTCCCTACTTTATCCCTATTATCTCTGGAGAATCATTGGGAGAATTTAACATTTCATGCTAAGCCACTTACGTCATTTTTGCACTATAGACCCTTCAATTGTCTTGTGAGTTCGCAGGACATAGTTATGTTACATTGAAGAGACCATAAAAGAGTAATCATTATATCAAATAAGTTATTAAACTTATTGCAGGTTACTGAAGTGTAAAGGGTGTTTTGTTTATTTGTTTGAGAGAACCATATCCTCAAACTGAAAAGCCAAAATCAGTATACTGAATGATAAAATAATCTTGAACCCTATGGGCACAATTTGTGATGAAAAGGAGAAAAAAGAAACACAGTGGGGTTGTCCAAAGGAGGATCATCAGAAAAACGAACATGTACCCATAACTTGGGGCTATAGCTACTAGCAAAACAAGGGAAATTGATTGAGAAATATCAGTACTTAATAGGTCACATATGGCAATTGGTATCGACAGAATTTAAAGCTGAAAAGAGTAAACTTAATTTTAACACAAATTAAACTTCTTTGACATGCAGTGTGGACAACCATCGACAGCATCTACTGACAAGGAGAATGCAGTATAGGCAAATTATTTTGGGAGCAACAGCTGTTACAGACTGGAATTATTATAGCATTAAATAACAATAATAATAATAATTATTATTATTATTATTATTGTATAAAAAAATTATTTATACACAATCTAGCAGATTAATACATGTAGCAACTAAACTTACATGCCAGTAATTATAACAGTTTATATAGAACAATTGAAACCAACCTTGCCAACTGGAATTTCATATTCTGAAGCATAGTATAGGGTCATTCCCAGGGAGTAAACACAGATCTGTTAATGGGTAAAAAAGCAGTTTAGACACACAATTTTTAATAACTAATATTTTTCTGATTTTCATGTAGTTCTGGCTAACTGTTAGTACCTTTTCCAAGGCAGAACCAGCTGTAGAGTTTCTCCTTGTGTATGTCTCAGGAGCTGTAAATGATCTATCATGGTTCACTGTAAAATAAAAAAATAAATTAACACTAAAAAATACAAACATACAGGAATGTACAATTCACTCTTGTTTTACATAAAATCTTTTTAAAAGTTTGAATCTCAAGCTCAAATTATAGAACACAAATTTAACCTAGCTTGTAAAACAACTAAAAGAATATATAGGCAATCAATCTTTCATTTTTAATCAGAATAAGGGTCCAGAATTTATGAAAAGTTCTATCCATTTGCTTCGCAATGCTGCCCTGAATTGGTGTATACTTGCTTAGCTTCGATTCAGTTTGTGCCAGCTTGATGGCATAACACAAGGACAGGCTACATTAATTTCTTAGTCTACTTGGTGAAGGTTAGCATTAAGCAGCCAAAATGCACAGTCTAACCAAACTGGAATTGTGAGACCATGGCACAGCTTTAATTTGTAAGCACTTTTAGAATTATGATGAACAACCTTTTTCAGTTTAGGAACAAGTGAATTTAAAACTTTGCACCAGTATAGAGGTGACAGATTTTGAATTACACACCACTTAATCAAGTAGACCTAGTTCAGGGACTACAGGAACGTGCCACCCTAGGGTTTTCAACCTTCTTATCATTAACAGGGTACGCAATTTTCCCAGCTAGTTATCATAAATAGGGTAGGGTATTGAACGTCTTGTGTTGTTAAATATCGTTTCGCAGTTCATATTAGCCAGCTGGCTGGTAAGACTGACTCGAAAGAAAGATCAACGCCATGTTTTTTGTTTGATCAGAGGCGTAGTTATCTAAATAAACATTGTCTTTTCCAAAGATAACAAATCACTGTTTATACAACAACCACTGCGGTTTGCAAATAATGGATACTCATGCTACACATGGCTATCAGCACCACAGAATGTGACAGCCGGTTAGTGTAAACAGAGTGTCACTTTATTACAATAATCATAAACAGGATATACAAAACTAAAACTCGTATCATAAACAGGGTCAGGGTTTTAAAGCTTGGGCGGCACCCCCCTACCCAAACTTTTGTCAAGTATCCCCTCCCGGGACCTAGTTCAACTTGATTTAATAGTTCTATAATAGACATGTCTAGCTAATGGCTATACTCTTGATATCATATCAAAAAGATCTGGATAAGTCGATTAACAATTTAAGGCTTACACTTATTAATGTAAAAATTAACTTTAATTAGTACTTAAAAACTAGTCTTTCTAAGTTACTGACTAATGACTAACATGAAAACATAAGAAAATGAAAAAATTGATATCAACTACAATTAAAATAATATTATTATCCAACTAAACATTGGTTTTACCTGAGTTTAGTGAAAACTTCACCCTTCCACTAAAACACAACAGCAAAGTCTCTGGAGTTATGGTAAACAAGCCAAGCCCTCTCCCTTGTACCTGACCTGTAATAATAAACACAAACAAAGAATTTACTCTCACTAGTATGTGCAGTAATCAATAAATCATTATTCAAGTACCAGTATGCGGAGTTGATTATGCACACCAATAATCAACATCTTTTTTTTGTTTTAGGTTGTAGGTAAATTAATAATAACTGATTAACAAGATCAAGGCACAGGGCCATTCTCTCAAGCTTATTAGAGGTAACCTTGAGGCCAAACAAAATAACATCTCCCACAAACAAATACTTCAAATCCTCTCCCTTTGACTCACATGCAGTGCAGTCTGCCCTATTACATGTCATAGAGTTTCTTTACTGTTTGTTTAGATTTGAGTAAAATTCAATTCACTGACCTAGATAAACTTAAGCCTTAACTTAAAGATACTCTAATTGTGATGACTAGCTAACATACTGTTGTTCCTTAAACTTTGTTTTTCTTTCACAAGTTACATATTTTTTATTCAATTGCCTTAAAAGTTATTCCAGTTTAGAATTGTAGTAGCAATGACAAATACTAATTTCAGGTCATCAGAAAGAAAAACAAATTAATGTTGAAAAAGCTTGAAAATCAACATCTGTCTAAAGTAATAGTTCTAAGTGCCCTTATTGACACCCCTGGGGGGGAGGGTACTTCAGGGTTTAAAAGAGTAAGAATGACCGTCAGAAAAGTGCCAAAAATACCCTAAAAAATGTCATGATAAAAATTTTCCACCCTAAAAAATACTTCTCGGTTTTAAAATTACTCTTGGCTAAAAAGAACCAATTTAAAGGCAAAAACTTTCCCTTGATAGCTAGCTGGTTGGCACTAAGCTCTTCCCCCCCCCCCAAGTGTGATATGCAGTAAATAAAGGTACGCCCATAATAGGCTGTCTGCCAAAGAACTTTTGTCTTAACTTCTTATCAGTATATGCACATTTGCTGAAACACAGGACTGCAAGCTGCCCAACAACAGCTTTGTGTTTTTCAACCCTAAAATTAAAAAAAAACAACACAGGCTCTTGGTTCAACACAGGCTTTCTTTTAGCAACCCCTAAAAAAGTCTGGAATGACATTTTTCACCCCTAGAAATACCACAGCCATAACAACCACTCCAATATATAAAGGGAGTACCCCCCCTGGCCCACACCACAAGTTCCCATCCTCAAATAATGCCAGAGTCCTTAAAATTTTGAGCAAGTTGGTGAGCTATTTTTGTTTGCTCAGACAAACACTTACCACTTGAGAAAACATCTTGTAATGACTCACTTGACAGACACAACAGTGACCACAGCTGTTTCTCTGTCAAAGGTCGGCCCCTCACTTCTAGTACCTCCTCCAGAGAGACTTGGTCTGCTGCCAGTACTGGCATAGTTCGAATATGGGTCACTGTATAACTTAACAAAATTCAAAAAAAAGAATGGTACTTAATTAATACAGTTTCCAGCTTGAAACAGAATTTGCAATACTACCATATTTTGCTGTGTATAAGTTAACCTTTTAACACCAAAATTCACGTCTCAAAATCGCACTCGTCTTATACATGGATCAAAACATGAAATTTTTTCAACACCCCTTAAAACTCTATAAAAACATTTTAAAACCAGCATTTAGATGCTAACTACTAGAAGCAAGAAATAATTCTGTGATCTTTACAGTATACTGTGTACAAACAATCGATTATCATAAAAAATGAATTGATTAATAATTACGTACTTTGCTCACTGTTTAATTTGTGTGTTACTGTTTTTTTGTATTTCTTTCTCAAATTTTTATTAAACTTAGATTTTTTGGTATTTGTATCTTGCAAAATACTGAGATTAACTTATACACAGGAACTCTAAAACTTGCACTTTTTTGGCTGCAAAATGGGGGGTTGACTTGTATATATACAGTGTCGACTTATACACAGCAAAATATGGTATCTCGACATACATTTTTGGAAAGTTGTTTCTAGAAAGTTTGAACCCTTAATTACAACTCACAACAACTAAAGACACTCAATTTAAATTTTGTTTAGTATGAATAATTCTAATATATGCATTTCAAAACACCTATTAAGGTTACTTTAAGTAGTTCCATGTTATAAATTTTATCTTATACTGACAGTACATCTGAGTCAAGCAATTTTTGGGCATGTCAGGACATTTAATTACAAATAATTAAATAAGTCCATACTAGCTGTCAAAACAAAAAACTTAATGTCAAAGGTTTTCTTACTTTAATTTACCTTCAGTTGGTTCTCTAGCTATTTCACTTCACTTTGATGCACAGATTTTCGTCGCTTCATCGTTTTGCAGAAAGCAGTTTTTAAATGTTCAAATCCAAAATATAATAAACTGCAACAAAATTGCCAGTAATGAGTTTCTCATTAGAAACATTTAACTGTATCATATCAGATTTAAAGTACAAACAAACCCAGATAAGACGGACACCTCTAAGAAAGGGACACCAAATCTTGGTCCAAGTCGTGCATTTTCTCAGTCATATACTGTATTTGAAGTCTCTATAAGACAGACACCTCTCTAAGACGGACAGTTAAGGCCAGTCCTGAAGGTGTCCATCTTAGAGAAGTTTGACCATATTTAATAAATAATGTAACAATGGGTTTTAGTCGATTTTTGATTCAAAATTAATTCTTTGAAACTAGTTTGTTTTGTTTCTTAGCTGGGTTGTTTTTGTTTTTCAAAATGTTTAATTTACAGGTTATTATTATTTTCGATCTTTCTCAATATATACAAAGTTACTTATTTCATATAATTAGAAATAACCACAAATGTGACTGGGTAATAACTGAAGGGTCTAGTGCAAAAATAATGTTAGTGAATTTGTATGAAACACTATCAATTCTTCCAGTGGTTATCATAAAAAGATGATGGGGATAACATAGGGAGAAATGACAACTCCATCAAAAGTCACAAGTTTATATGTTGTTCTTGCACTAGACCCTTCAATTGTCTATCAGAAACTTGATGCAAATGTGAGGGATGAGGTCTCTCTCTTAACAAGCAAGACTTTTAATTTAAATAGAAGCCACTTATCCAATAAATTTAGAGAGAAGTCATAATTTAATCTATAGGCACCCTATCTATGGTGTAAACTGTACTTAAAGAATGATTAAAGAAAAAGGGTGCATACTGTTTTCCTATATAAGTTTTTATGGCTAATCTGCTTTGACTTATGTATAGCTGTAGTGTGTCATAGATCGAGTCTGTAAGAGTGAGACACATGCACACACAGGAAGCCCACACAATTCATACCACAAATCAAAGTAGGTCGGTCTTCTATTCAATGTACTTTGATCACACTATTTTTTGTACTTGGCTTTGCATCATGGTGCAACCAATTCACATACTTGGAATATAACCTGAGGTTTTATATTAATTACTTCAAATGATAACATATAGAAGCCATTTATACCCTGTTTGTGCACAATTTGTTTTGAAAAACATCATGACAAATCCTGAGAGGGGGGGGGGGCAAAGTTCTCAATTTTCTTACAATTTTTTTAAGCTGTATAATAATATAATTGCCAAAACTGCTACCCATAGCTGCTGTATAGAATGGAACATCAAAGTTTGGGGTGGGCTAAATAAGCTCAATAAAAATTTTACACCCCAAAAGACTCTACCCATCAAACTATAGATGTACCAAAATTAATGTTGTCATCATGTAACTTTGCTACTGTACATGAAGATGCCTCAATGATAAGCAAAATACAGTATAACAATTATGCTCTTTATCATGTTATCACTTAAACACTCACAAAACTTTAGATTTTGGTGACAATTAAATTTCAAAATCTTAGCTTGTTAAAATGATTAACAAAATAACCCAAATGTATTCATTATCTTTTAAGTTTGGAGCTAGAAAATCCTGGCATATTTAACTTCGAAGACCAAATGTCTTTGAAATATGCCAGATTTTCAAGCTCCAAACTTAAAAGATATATATGTAATATCTAAACACTACAACTTCAGATGCAAGAACAAGAGTTTTTAATTTTGGCCTTGTAATTATAATAATTAAAAATTATTAATAGTTTGTATGTACAATTATAACTCCTTTCAGTTGGAAGGAAAAAAACGTTCTGCTTATTAAATCGAAATTTTTAAAAAACTGCTAATTGAAACTACTTAAGTCACTTTAAGATAACCAACAAGTCTTATTAATAGTACTGTAAGTTGTAGTAAGTTATAAAATTTTTTTCTCATTACATTTTTCAACACCTCAATTCAATAATAAAAACTATTTATAAAGGTGTCTCGAAGAAAATAATATATACTAGCTGTTGGCTTTTGCGATACAAAATGCTTCTTGTGTCTGACGACTGACTAGTGGATATCAAAACTAATTCTAACAGTTACATGCAGGTGCACAGCGTCGTTTTGGAATTAATCCAAAGGTAACCAAATCAAGCTGAGTGTCGAAGCCCATAATGACCTAACCGTAAACCTCAAACTAATAGCCTTAACTACATTCTAAATCTTCCAAATCCTATATAGAAAACATGTTTGATTATAAAGGTAGTAAGTATACTAGTACCACGTCTTTGGCGAACCAGCCAGTGATTTGCAGCAGAAAAGTGTAATAAGCAAGAACACATTACAAATAATTTTATAACAAAATTTTAAAAGTAATTTAGTAGCCGTGTATACCAGATCGAAGAAGATGGCCTAGAATTAAATCTTGTGGTACGTCTTAACTCCTTACGTATCGTGACATAACATTTAATGGCAAACGTTAACTACCAAATCGTAAACCCTTAACCGTAAATTGAATAATTTTAAAAGAGTACTTAACACTTTTTAACAAGACATGCATGCACCGATTGAAAATGTTCCACAACAGAAAACAAACTCAACACATTTTTACCTATATGTACGGCACCAATCGAACGATTACCGCGTTGCTTATATCTGAATTCGAAGTATTTGAACTCATGCACATTCAGCTGGGTCAGTTCGTTTGGAAAATTGTTTACACTGGATAATCACTATGCCAGCTGAAAAAACCCGTCTGACTTAGCAATTCCATTCGTGTGTCTCTTAAGCCGAGTAAACTGCGAGGTTAAAACCAACAATGCGAAGGGGTTACATCATTTCTATGATCGAAAATATTTATAACACAAAATTCTTAAAATCCTCAAATGACACGTGTCTTAACATTTTTCTGCTTCTTTCGCTGATGCAAGTATTATGTCCCAAAGAACAGTCAAATTTAGCGGCAGTCGCACAGGTTCGCTGCCGTCACAAATATAAGTATAACACTAACCACAGGAAATGCAGCCCAGCTTTTCAGAGGCGAGAAATAAAGAAGCCAATATCATAATGGTAAAAATATTGCCGACTATGTAAATGATATTATTTAGAGACTCACGAAAACATACATACTTGTTATCAAGCTAAGCCGACATTTCGTTGAAAACCCAAAACCGAGATTCGGGGGTTAAGCAAACTGTGAAGAACTGATTTTCTCCTAAAGCGTCCAGAAACAACCACTGTCCCTCACAAGTTGCTGGCGTTTTCTAAAACGTGCACAATTTCGTTGTTACACACAGCAAGCCACAGAATATCTTACTGCTCCTTCTTCAAAATAATGGGACTGAATCACAAATCATACACAAATGTCCGGCTGGCATGGAGTTCTAAAACATGTGCGTTTATTGGTTGAAATCATCCACGTGGTCTTCGACTTAACGATTCAACGCGTGGAAGACGTAGATCATATTTATTTAGGGCAATTTTCAATAGTCTTTAAACGGGGAAAAAATGGGCTCGGCTGAAGTTTTTTCAAATAAATGCAAATGATAATAAGAACCCTTTTCGTAAGAACGAGCTAGAAATCAATGGATAAGTGTTACTGAGTTCGAACGACCTATAAAGAGAGAAATGAGGCTGTTTTTGAACTCAGATGTATAAAGTTTGAAAAAGAAAACCGTAAACTAGTAGTTCTGGCTGTAAGAATAACAATATTTTTAACATAATAAATAATCTACTAACAACTGCTTAATGATCTTTTCAAAAGAAACAAACATTTTTTTTTTTTCGGGGAAGGGTTGACACTGGTGGGCTGGAGGTGTAGAAAAACTTTCGTGAAATCGAGAATTTTAGATTTTGACAGCTAGAAGTTAGAGTAACTTGGTTAAAATTCAAATGAAGAATACATTTCTCGAACTGCAGAAGAAAATTGGGAGTTTTTTGAGATAGCCGGTGGGATGTTTTTTCAAAAGTAGTTTTCCTTTGAAAATGTGTGTTTGCAGAAAACGTGCGTTTAAAAAGCAATTACAAAATTGATCGTAAAAGTTAAGCAATCACTATCGCCCTATAAAATGCTGCAGAAATAAAGTCGTAGTCCCTAAAACTTGCTTTTGCCCTAAATGAAAATAACTTTACTTAGCCCTCTAAGGGCCGGCCTAAAAACAAATTGCCTCAACTTGAAGAAGCGTTACGAACACCGAATGCCGGCAAAGTGTCGCGTTTAAGTCTGGAAGCAAACGCTTTTGAGAAATAATATTTAATTTCGGCTTTCAATCTTTTGTAACTTCTATATAAAGATAAAAAACGGCAAAAAAAAGACTAACAATCCATATACGGCAACATTAAAACCTCAATGTGCCGGGCTAAATCGAGTTGTTTTCAGAGCCGCTTGCACAGGCGTTTAGCTGACTTAAAACAGTTAAATAATTTTTTTTAAGAATTCGAGCCAATCATCTTTTAGTTTGAAACTAAATTGCATGTAGTTGCAGAGAAAATCAAGATACCTGGGTAAGGGAGCCCAGGCACAAACCCGCATTCATTTACCAAGATTTGGCCAGAAGACAATTGGCTGACAATTGTACCAACAATTTTTAGCATAGGCTTTCTCCTATGTATATAGTCTTTTATAGGGCAAGTTAAGTTAAAAGCCAATCACTTGCGGTAGCTTTCCAATACAGCTTAAATTCAAGAATCATTTTGTTTTTTATTGTAAACACTACTTTTTTTACAACTTTCTCACCTCTTGGCTAATTAACGATATTGTGATCTCAAGTTGTATTAAATTAGTCTATAAACTCAACACTTACGTATAGTGTATATTGGTCCATTTATATAACTCCTAATCTATACGGCCCTATTGGTGAGTGAATCAACGTATACATCTCACGGTAGCCGTGAAGGCTTGTAGCGGATAAATCCGCGAAAAGATGGATGTTATTGAACTATTGGGGTTAACATGTCTATCTTGCAAACAGGGAACTACAAAAACTGCTTATTAATTTTACATGAAAAAAAGGCTTTTTATTTTATACAGATAATATTATTACAGGTACGACAAAGTATTCCTCATTCAGGAAGCGACTTTCTTGGGTGGATTGGTTTCTAGCACCCAGGTTCGCCGACCGCGTTAATCGCCGGAAATTTTGTGAGGAATGATGGTAAAGTTGTCGAAGTTAATGTAGACCTTGAATCGGATCTTTAAGAATACGTCGATCGGTTTGATTCTGGCAATGCCGAAAGAACGAAGCGAAGTGAGTTGCTTCGTGAAATACCTGCTATTTTTCTTCAATGTCTTCTTTTGGGTGAGTACAAAAGTATGAAAAATGTAGCTGCGTTAATATTGGAATCGACTGAGAAACGTTTGTCGATCGAAAATTTTTGTTGTATACATCTACTAACTGATACAAAACTTTAAGGACGCTTGGAATTTACATTAAGTTGTATTTTGAATCTTATTTCAAACTTACGGAAACCAGTAATAACGACTATCGTCTTGATAGTGTTTGAATGTTTGACGCCAGTATCAAATTGAGCATTTATAGAAGTCTGTTCCTCTAGATCTGTTGCTTACGTAAATAGTTTGGATCGGGCGATACAAAAACTGAAAACGTCCTTTGCCTGTAATGTTAGTTCTGTAAATGGAATACTGTTAAAAGTAATCCTGGTTTCTGTGTCAGTTTAGTCCTTAGGAAGCCCAAAATGTTATTGAAATGCAATGATCGTCAACGCTTGTTTTACTCGCACAAGTCACTAAACGATTCCGTTTTCTCGTATATTGATTACACCTCATCTAAATAGCATATGCTTATCATGGTGTTTCTAAGTTTAAGAACAAGTTTGAAGGCTAAAATTTGCTCTTCAACGTTTGGACTTTTGATAACAAAGAGTTGTCCATTCAGTTTCTCTTCAGAGCGAGTTGTTTTTCAGCCATTTAAGTCAAATGCAAATCAGGACAAGTTTTCATACGCCGATCTATCTCTTATTTGCAATTGTACCTTTGCTGGCCAAGTGAAACCTTCAATCCTCAAGTTATTCTGCCTGAGATTCAGCTAGAGTAAAGATTAAAGCAAAATATCGGTCATCAATTTAGAAATAAGTCAACCATTTGGATATTGTTTTAAGAAAAATAGACCTTGACCATGACTTCAGTTCCCAGCCAAATTACAAACTCGAGGTGACTGTAACTGAAAACTTTTCAAAACACTTTACTGTCAGTAAAAACTCCTTATGTTCACTTTGAAAATTTAAGATGCTTCTTCTGTACCAGTGAAAACTCCTTTAAATGGCCCCACTTCTTGCCTTTTATTACTAATTGTCACTATTTATTGTTTCCTAGTGGCATTTAATTTGGATACCTATAATTAATAAACAGGCCCTCTGATATTATGCGGTCATGCGATCCTGCATAATTGACCCAAAATCACATAATGCTGCATAATTCACAAATTTTTGCATAATCCCACATAAATTTTAACTGTCGGTAAAAAATAATCATTTTCAAAATTATTTTCGTAGTGATTTTCATCACAGATTCGTTCGTACGATTATCGTGGTTAGCACTAGATTCCACGGACCTACAGTAGGTCGACCCGAGACCTTTTGACGGTCAAAGAAATCATTGAATAAAGATAGACCGGGACGAGACATTTCTGAAGAGGATTCAATGGTGCGTGAATTATTATTTTATTTGACTCATGCTCAATTCATCAACTATTAGAATTTCATAGTTTTAAACTTTTCGGTAACACACAAGTTCTGGATGTTTCAATTTGTCGGTGACAAATTGTTTGGTACAATTGCTCCAAATATTCTTGGTGTAGAGACCTAAAATCACAAATCAGAAGGACTGTCAACTAAACAAACCTCCTTTAGGTCCGTGGAATCTAACATATTCTACACAGAAATTATTAATTTCCACGGACCTAAAACAGGTCCAGATCTGGGCACCACAAAATGCGCTACTGACTGACAAACTTCTTTCTTCGTTTTGGCTTTTGAAAAAATTAAATTCTGCCTGTTTCAAAAAGAAATCGAAAAAAATTTGTATTCAGAGAATGGCAGGAACTGCAAGAAAAATGTTCCTAATTGCCACAGATCGCAGGCTTTTCACACGATAAAAAGGCGTTATCTTAATCAAAAGTATGTTTTTTATAAGTTATTCAGCAAAAACGAGGGGGTTTTCGGAAAATCTGCAGCAACAATTTATTTTTCTATGTGTGAGCAGTAGCGTGACGGGAAGTATCGGATACCCCTCCTCTGCTCCTTTTGAATTGAAGAGAGTTTTTGTATTTTTCACTTAGTACCGCTTTGTTTGACATATAGAAGTGTTTATAAAAGTAAGTAATAGAAATATTCGTTTTTAAATTTATACTTTTGTCTTACCGAACGCAGATATTTTTCATGAATTTAAGTTTTTTTTTGTTTCATTTGTTTGTGTTGTTTTCAAGTAGGTTTCAGTAACAAAAACTAAACATTTAAGATCAGATTCCTTTCTGCTGAAAATACCCAACAGTAGGCTGTTGTAAAGTGCAGCATGTTGTCGGATTGAGTTTGTTAAAATTTTGCCGCCTAAAGTGCCGGTGTGAAATTAGACCTAGTAACATTCATTTTTCAGAGTCTTGCCATTGCCTGATGAAAGATGATTTTGTTTAATTTCTATTAGAAATCTATTTCTGTATGTTGTGCGATTTCATACCTTTCAAAAACCGAAAACGCAGAGTCAAAATTTTTCAGTCATTAGTATGAATCTGGACCTGTTTAAGGTCCGTGGAAACTAGTCATTTCTGTGTAGAATGTGTTAGATTCCACGAACCTAAAGGAGGTTTGTTTATTGAACTCACTTCTTCTTCTTCTTATAGATTTGTGATTTTAGGAATGTTTGGAGCTGTACACCTACAATTTGAAACGTCCAGAACTTGCATGTTATCGAAAAGTGTTAAACTATAAAATTCTAATAGTTCAGTCAAGTAAAATAAGAATTCACGCATCACTGAATCCTCTTCGGAAATGTCTCGTCCCAGTATATCTTTATTCAATGATTCATTTGACCATCAAAAGGTCTCGGGCCGACCTACTGTAGGTCCGTGGAATCTAGTGCTAACCGATTATCGTTTGTTTCAACAAGCCCGCACAGGTCAGTGTTATCATGTTATAAATGGTAATTACTTTGTGTATGCAAAATGTAGTGTACCCAGAACACGTGGCTAAATGCAAATGGCGTCGGGAGGTATAAAGCAAAAACAAATCGAGTGTTTTTAGGTGGTCAAAGTACATCAAGGCCAAGTGATGCAAAAAATAAAGAAGATGACGAAGAAATGGCTGCAAAAAAAGAAAGCTCAGTGAAAAAATCACAGAAACTTGTGATTTTCTAAATTTGCGGTTGTTGTATAGAGCTACAGGCATTTCCAGAAAAGCTCTCAGTTTTGGACTTTATATACTAACGGTAACTGTGTTTCAGTTTTCAACATACTGTGCACATAGTGATAGCCCTCTGTGGTAGTATTTTCATATCTGTTTCTCCTTATTTGAACACACTAAAGCATAAAACTGTGGTTGAAGCCTACCTTTTGCTTCTTTATGTGCAAAACATGTTTTTACAACCCAACAAAATTGCTTAAATATCGCATAATTTAATGGCCATAATACCTAAAAAATTGCATAATTTACCACATAATTAGCCCTATAAGGCGCATAATTTTCCATTTTTCATTGCATAATATCGGAGGGCCTGAATAAACTCTTGTACTTATTGCACCATACTTGGTGTTCCTGTTGTATACTCCAGCTAAACAATCTCCTTGGTTAATCATACGTTGTGTGGGTTCAAGCAAAATAAAGTTACTTCTCAGTTTAATGCAATGTACTGCAATTAGTTTACAATTAGATATGTCAGACTGTCCAGTCATACTGAGTTGGTTAGGGTTATCCCAATTTTTCTTGAAAATCCCATCCTGAATTCCAACCAATATGTGATCAGGATAGAAAAAATTGTGATTTCAATTTGTGATGTGATATTTTCGTCAAATTCTCATAAAAGAAAATGAAATGCAAAATAGCATGTCCCGATGGTGTCCTGAAAAACTGAAGAAACTGAAAGAAATATTAAATATAATCAAATACTTATAAATAAATTATGCCATGGACCCATGGAGCACAATTACTCAGTAGCTGTTAACGTTATTGACAGTCAGTCAGTTTTGATAGTAGTCACAAAGAACTAATAACCTCTAGATCTATTTTCACTCGCTATTTTTAGGGATAACTTCATTCTTTATGAATCATCTAGATTGTTTGGTGAGCCAGCAGAAAAGTTAGTTAAGTTATGAAAACCCAAAAGTTGCAATCAAATTAAGTTAAAGATTTTTAATAGAAATAACTGTGTTAAAAGACCAGATTGTACAGTCATGTATTTCAGAGCCTATAGATTTGAAATTTCCAGGGGGAGAGACCCCCCTGGCAAAAAGGTGCCTTTAGCATTTAACACAGTGTCTCTCAGAAAATTATATCCCAATTTAAAGCTTTCTGAACGTTGGACTGTCTGCAGCTTGACAATATTTTTGTTTTAATGATCAACAAAATAATATAAAAATAATTAAAATA
>JAOBRD020980038.1:0-10415 GCA_027575215.2 Hydrozoanthus sils
TTACTAATAACAATAGAAATATTAATAATACTAATAATAATACAATAGTAGTTGAAATATTAAGTGATAACAATAACAATACAACAGCTTGCCCGTGACTCCGCAAGTCAGTGGCCGAGTGGTTAGCGTGTTCGACTCGTAATCCTAGGGTCGTGAGTTCGAGCCCCGGTCAGACCACTGTGCTGTGCCCTTGAACAAGACACTTTACCCGACTTTGTTCCAGTCGACTCAGCTGTTTAAGTGAGTACCAGTTCTGCTGGGAGCTAACCTGCGATAGATTCGTGTCCAGTCCAGGGGGAGTCAAAGACTCTAATCTGCTTAATACTACAGAAACCGGAAAAGTTGCGCCGGCCCTATAGGCCATATAGGCTCGAGAAAGGATTTAGCTTTTATCTCTCTTGTCTATTCTAACTTGAAAATATAGTAAGGAATAACATTTAATTAATAATTTTGCAGGATCTTGAGGATTTCTGTTTCCGTTTTTGCATTAACCATCTAACGGCCGTGACACAGACAGAAAGTTTCGCCCAGCTGGACGAGTCAACAGTGAAGGGATTCATTCAGAAAGCGGCCCAAAGTGGAGCTTTTAAATACTGAAAAATAAGGAAGACACTCGCAACATAACATTCAGTTATTCCAGTTACTGAGCAGCGAAACAGACACTCGCAACATAACATTCATTTATTCCAATTACTGAGCAGCGAAACAGACACTCGCAACACACGTTTATTTCAAATATTGATCAATTAAACATGCACTCATAACATATGTGCTTCAATTCTTTCATTAAAGAACTTAAATAACTTATTTACTCCTGTGTGGAATCACTTCATAAAGGCTTGCAGTTTGCAGCCGAAATATTGTTTATCAACAGGGTTGTCGGTAGCCAGACTCCAAATTTTTAGAAAGGCTAAGTTTTGATACGTACTGTTTTGGGAAAAAATTTACCAGCATATTATAAGTTCCCGTTAAAAACAAAATATGAAAACTTTAATATTTACTTTTTGACAAGAAAAAGTGTTTGATGCAAATCCCCCCTCAGATCTGTGAGGGGTATTTTCCCCCCCCTCCCCATCCCCCATCCAATGCCTGCCGATATAGCTACGCTCCTGACCACAGGCACTCCAAGCTTGCAGCAAGTCTAAAATAATGATTTTAAATTGTTGACAATTTTCCATACAGAGTCTTATAAATTAAGTCAAAATTTTAAAACCGAAATATTGTATTTAAAATTCACCAACCGTGAGTTCAACTTATGTATCATTGCCTTATTTTGGGAGCGATTGGATGTGTTTACAGCGAGTTTTCTTAAACTATGAACTACGAAGTCTTCTTAAATTTTAACTAAATTTGTAAGACTTTGTACTGAAATTGTCAACATATTGAATTATATATTAGACTTGATACAAGCTTGGGGTGCCTGTGTCTAGACAAACTTCAATGAATTCAGCCTCAGTACGAGGTGTTTTTATTGCGTAATCGCTCCATACATCATTTTCAAAAAGATCAAATTTAAAGCATTTTAGCGTGTCTAAACATGTTTAGATAGGTGTAAGGTTCGCTTAATCTAGAATGTGCCACCAAAACTCCAGTATTACTTGAATTTTAATCCGAGAATGTTTTCAAGAAATAACCTGCATAGAAAGCCATTCCGTTTGGTTTTGGCGGATTTTCTTTTTTGGCCGCGCGAAAATTGGGACGGGAGCAAAACCACCCCACCCCCCTCCTTTCAGTTTTTGCTCGTTCCAGTTTTCGCGCGGCCAAAAAATCAAACATGACCAAGGGTTCATCAACGTCCTTTTCTTATTTTTTTGAACGAGAGTCAAAATTACCCTTGACAAGACTAAATAATTGGGTGAGGTTGAGGGTGATAGCGAGGGTGAAAAGTGAATACAATTAATTTCGTCAAACTTGATTGGTGCATAAACTGCTGCATTTTGCACTAATTTTAAAATCTAAAAATTGTAATCGGACGGGAAAGTCTAAATTCACTGAGTCCAGCTGCAAACAAAGGCAGCCTAAGTTGGATGTTTCAATAGACCGTAGTTTGTATGGACTGTGTGAGATAAATAAGAAAATAACGCTTTCGTGATATTTATATTACTATTTTATGCAAATACATAAATAAAGCTTGTTACCTCAATTTTTGTCTCCATTTGTCTTGCTCGTACGTTTGAGTTTAAACGACTGAAAAAAGCATTGTTCTGCTTCGGAAACGGGGGGAATGGCCGTTTCGCATTAAAACTCCTCGATACAGGCTTGCAGTCAGGTCATTAATTAGTACGATCACGGCGATCGAGTACAAGATTTGCCGTGGGTCGATGTTGGGCTTGAGTGTGATGGGTACGAGGAGGAAGGGCGCTCTGCTCAATTTTTGGGATACCGATACTGTTTACTTAAGAATCTGAAAGCGCTTGCTTCTCGAACAAGCGTTGTCGAAAAAGAGCCAGTCGCATTGCCTGTTCTGTTGAGACTTTGTCAGGCAAGGTGAGTATTTTCGCTTGATCTTCCGCACTGCCGCATTTTACAAAAATTTTCCGCATTTTTAAAGTAAATTTAGATAAATAAAAAGTATGCAACAACAACAACAATATACTGTTCGTTTGTTCGTAACTCATGAAGACAATACAACAAAAACTATTAACATAAGCCTCGCGCTTTCTTAGATAAATCAACACTACGTGACATGGTCCAGACAGTTGTATATATATAAATAGGCCACATCGGGAGAAATTAAACTTCTGGCCCAAAAACCCCACCCGCATTTTGAATTTCGAAGGTTGACATCTCAGGGTGAGGGACCTATAGGAACTAAATTTGTTATCATTCTTCTTATCCGTAAAACACAATGTGGCCGCTGAATTTCACTTTTCATTACCAAGTTGTGTAGCCCTGCATGCCTGTTGGTGTAGATATTGTATCGATAGGGAACGGGTCTGTATGGAGGAGTTTTATATGAAACACGACATTTTTCCAGTTTTCCGAACAGAACACCGTTTTTTAGTTGTTTGAACTCAAAATGTTTTTCCCCGAAAAATTCAACTTGGCATAAACAAAATGTTAAATAGCGCTTAGGAGACTGAGGCGAATGTGTCCGCCATCTTGAAGCTGGACTCATGTGAATTTAGTCTTTCCCTTTTTAGTAATGGGACACCTGCAATCGGCCAGTTACATGGGCCAATCATTTTAAGCCTTTTCAACTAAATCCATCAATCAAAACATTAAATACAATCACTATAGCAACCAAGGGATGGGCCTCTTCCAAAATGGTGGAGTCAACGTCTCTACTGAAAATACTAAATGAAAAAACTGTAAATAGGACTTTTTTTAATAAAATGAAATTTTTTGGTTTCGGAATTTGTAGTGATTGTGTTTAATTGGTAACAGAACCGGTATTTTATTGCGGACTGACTCAATTCAGATCCATTACTGTTAGTCATTATGGTCGAGGTTTGTGTCACGTAGATGTTACAAACAAAGGCCATGGCCACGAATTAACGCTAACATGCAAAAACCGAATCCATTAATTTTTTTGCATGTTACGCATTTTTGTTTGTGCTCGGCAAAGAAAAACAAGTGAGAAAAAAAAACGCGATCGCTGTTTATATTCTAACTTTTAATCAATTTTTCGAAAGCACTTGAAACCATATAAAATTACTATTTTATTCGTCTTGTGTAGAAAAAGGGCTGGAGTTTCCTTTCCATCTTTTGAACCGGTTACTGAACCCTTAAAACGACCATTTTGCCGACAGAGTTTTGGTTTGCCAACCAATTTCCGAAAATTTTCGGAAAGAAAACAGTTTCAAAAATTTGCACCAGACAACCTAACTCATTGCCGATTACTTTCTTAATTACTACGTACGTTTTCGTGTCGATTTATTTGTATCCACATTCAGTGTAACCGGTTAACGTTTAGTGAATCTTTGCACGCCAGATATCAAAACTTCAAACTATACAGAACTGCAGTTTAAATCCAACATAAAATAAGATTTGGCAAAAGAGCAGCTGCAATTCATTTGTACTCTCGTCAAAGATAGAAACAAAGGACTGATTTAGTTTTTGAGAAATTTTTAACTAAGTTCCACTTTATTACCAATGCCGTATCCTGTAATTATTGTTAAAAAGGTGAAGGAAAAGAAATAGAGGTGAACTTGATCAAAATACCAGGAAATCTAGGGTGTGTGTCTGATTAACTGTAATTGTTCTCGATAAAATCGTTTGTCAAAGTTAGAGAAAAAGAGCACATTTAGGACATTTTAGTGCAACTAATTGAATTGTGAATGAAGTTTAAGTTTGCATGTTCTTTAACTCTTAATTTACGGACACGATTTTAGTAGATAGACCAATATTTGGTTGTTTTTCTTTGATTTTCTTTTTCGAGATGTGAGCAAATATCTGGTGTTGGCGTTTTTTTTTCAACGCAGAACAACTCGGTAAAACAAGCGTAAGATGATTATAATCAACTTCAGCTCGCAACCATTGTCGAATCGTGTGAATGTTTTCGAGTTTATACTCCGTAGTGGTAATTACATTAAATTTCATTTAATTTAGTGGTTGTAAAACTTTAAAGCAAATAGCTTTTTCCGGCAAGCTGTCTTGCAATTGTATCTTAACAATCACTGAAAAGGTCCCCATAAGCGTATTTCTGCTTCAGTTGCATGACAACGATCCGTAACGAACCACATTGGCAATCAATATTTTGGTTTTTAAAGAAGGTTGGAGTAAATGTAAGTAATTTGACTTTTGAATATTGTAGATGAACTTAACGAACATTTTACGCCTTAGTATCAGTCAACCCTGAGTTTATTTTGTAGTCAAGATAATATCGAAGCATAGCAATAAATTTAAGTTGTTGTGCAACTAACTCAGTAGTTTAAAAGGCCCTCAAGTTAAAATGTTTCGTGTTGTAAAACGGCATTAAAGGAAAGCTCGTCTAACACACTCCAACGGGGAAGCTGTTCGACAAAGGGTTTTTAAAGCAAAGCTTTCTTATACTACACAGTGAACTATAAATCTGTAACCTAGAGAAATTTACATTATAGTTCTAAAGCCTCTTCAATAAGAGATTTGTATTAAATTCATGCCAAAAACGTTGGTTTTTTAAAGCTATGATTAAAAATAATCCGGCAAAAAGTCTTAAGAGAAGGTTATATTTGAAGAGTTTGATCTACACTCTGTTTTTTTTATAAGAACAACTTTACAAGAACAGCGAGGCTCAAACTGCCCAGAATTTACGAACAATTTAAGAACAAGCTATAAGACTCGGGTTCGATAACTATTTTTTTTAACTTCGTTGAGCTTCGATTTTTAACCTGACATTACAGAAAGAATAAAAAGAGATGTCTCGCAGTTTTTCTTCTTTAATCAGTCACTGCATGCTTCAAATTATACGCTGTATACGTATATTTGCCCTGAAGTTCTTTATAACTCGTTTTCCAAATTTCTCTGCTTCATGCGTGTATTGCAACACCCGTTTGGTGTAGTATTCATACATAGAAAAAAGAACAATTTAAGAAGTATTTGAGGCTCAAATCTCCAAAGATTTAAAAACAATGAAACTCGGCTAACTTTACTGGTTTTTATAAAAAAAAGCGCGCGTGTATTCCCAAAAAAAACCCCAACTTCCTAGCAACCATAGAAACATCTCCAAGCCCACTCAACCAGATTCTGCCCGATCGCGAAAACCTGTAAAGATGTTTCATAAGCGGCTTTCTAGTTCAGAGTAGAATAAAATTTATTTCAAATCTAGACTGTTACAAAAACAAGGCAGTTTTGTATAAACTTGAAGCTATATTACAAGAACAAAATCAAACAAAAGTCGAGTTGTTTATCTTGGATGTCAAACAAACGTCTATGGGTCTCTTACAAAGATCATAGATTGTTTGTTTTTGTTAAATAAATTCGTTTTTTTCACAGAAATATTTAAGACAGATATACACTCGTTGGAATAATAATGAAAAAAATAATCATGACCAGGAAAAGATTGCGAGTTTGATATGGCTTGTAAGGGTTATGTAATTCGTCATTGTTGATATTATTATTATTATTATTATTATTATTATTATTATTATTATTATTATTATCATTATTACTGTTTTTTTATTATTAATTATAAAGAATCCAATCTCCAAGGCTTTCCATTGTCTTCATCCTTACTCTGTTATTCGTTGTTCCTGTATTCAATGTGCTGTGATTATCTTCCTTTTCAGCGAGGTGCGTTCAATAGCTACCTAGGAATATTTCAGACAACAACGATTCGAATAGCTCCATAAACTCCTCCCCAGCTTGAGACGAGTAGTTGAACAGAGGCATAACTTCAAAGCAAACCAGAACTAGAAACCGTGAAGCATGCTGGGAAGGGATTGCCGCCATGCGTGGGCACCAACTGAGGTGTCTACACTGACGCTAACAATGGCGGCCATCTTTATGTTCCTCACCATCCCTGGAAACCTGCTGGTTGTAGTAGCGGTGGTGAAAAACGTCAACAAGGACATGCGCACTCCTTTCTGCGCATTCATCCTGTGTCTGTCAATCACAGACCTCCTCGTGGGGTTACTGGTTGAGCCTATGTCAATCTTCACCCATTGGCGGGAAATTCACGGGCTGTCAATCGAGCTCTCCTGGCTATCACAGATCACCTATTTCCTAGGCTGCACGGCGTCCCTCCTCAGTCTTACTGCCCTCACGGTCGATCGGTACGTATCCATAACTTCACCCATCTGGTACCGTACACACGCAACGTTCAGAAATGCCATGTACGTCTCTGGTGGGGTGTGGCTTGCCGCCTTGGGCTTCTCACTGACGTTTTTTGAAGTGGGTTTTATTACATACTCCTTTGTGATGGCCAACATTGCCCTTTTCTTCTCCCTCTCCATTTTGGTGTTTGGCTACGTGCGTATCTTCTTGAAGTTGAAGAAACAGCTTGAAGAATTGCAGCACTATCAAACGGAGACGGAACAGAATCGCTCGCGCAAGCGCTCAATGGAAAGGGAAAAGAAAATCACCAAGACCTACCTCATGATGATCGCTGCCTTTGTGCTCACCTATGGCCCGTCGTGCATCATGGTCTACCTCATGAATCTATGCACGGTGTGCAGCTGTGACCTCATTCACTGGTTGAGGGACCTACACTTCGTGTTTGTCACCTTTAACAGCTTCATCAACCCCATGCTGTACGCGTTTCGTTTGCCTCATTTCCAAAAGGCGTTCATTCATATTCTTACCGTGTTCAAACCGCGAAACAGTAATATTGCCCCAGTGAACTGAAGAACTCAAATTAATTCTTCGAACTGCCTCAAAACTAAGTTTGTTTAAGCAACCAAACACGTACGTTTTGCTTTGTGGTTGAGTGACATTTCAAGGTTAGTTTTTACTGTCAAACTTGTTCTTGTTTAAGGTTGGTGAATAAGTAATTTTCACGCTGTTTTGTTTTTATAAGAACCAGTAAATTTGGCCGAGGCAAACTGTTCTTAATTTTTTGGCGATTTGAGCCTTAAGCAAATATATTTGAACATCGTATAACTTGAAGTAATGGGTTGATTAAAGGAGAAAAACTGCGAACCATTTTTTTTATTCATTCTGTGTTGTTAAGTTAAAAATCGAAGCTCGGTAAAGTTAAAAGAAATAAATGTCGAGCCCAAGCCTCAGCTTGTTCTTAAATTGTTCTTAAATTTTGGTCATGGCCGTGTATTGATTCAGAAACGCTTGTTGGAATGATTTTTTGCTTTTTTTTTTAATGTCTGTATATTTTTTAGACACTTCTGAAGAAGTCGGTAATACTTTATTTTCTATTTTTGTAGTCTTCATTATTTTATACTGTTTTCTTTTATTTAGCTCAACAACCTCAAACTTACTACACTTTATAAAAAAAAATATTAAATTAAAAAACTTAAGATGATTCAGTTTTCTGTTCACGTCACCCCAAAGGTGATCGATTTGATCGCAAACGTTTAGTTTAAACATTTTATGACAAGTTTTATGACAATTCATACCTATATATTTCAAACGATGAACCTTTTATTCAAATTTAAAAAAAACTCCAATATGCATTTTTTTAAAAGATTTTCTTGGCTACTTATACGATGCTCTGGATTAAAGAAACCTGGTGATACACTGAAATGCCAAACAAATTAATGTAGCACGTTAAAAAAAAAGGGTCTACCAGAATTTTAAACAACGAATTTCTCGCTATTTTTATTTTAAGTTGGTGTGCCTTTAATTTCTTGATCTTGCGTTCGCTTGGCTTTACATGTGCGAGAGATAAGTTCTAGGGATCGTTTTCCGAACAAACCATACGGTTTAGCGAAAGCTTCACTCGACTATCGATATTACCGCTTGCCCTAACCCTTTTAGTTTTTGTTGGTTATACTGACGGTTTTCCGAGCAGTTCAAAACTTCCACTAAAATGGGTTTCGAACAAGTGAGGTAGCTCGAAGCTGTTACACGACTCAAAGCAGAAACCAATGTGTGTTGTAAAACTATGACTGACATACATATACAAAATGTACTCCTTATCCCTGATTGGCTGAGAGAAACACCTGCATGTACCAACATTAGTGATATTGCATCAGCCTTATAATTATAAGACATCTGCTTGTCTATAGAACACGTACTTCTTAGCAAAACCAAATATCGTGTTACATAACAAGAACAAGCAGGAACATGGCAAAAGAAATGGAATTAACTCTTTCAAGCAAGTCCTAATCGCTCTTGTCAACTAATTAAATCAATTAAAAGCTGGCAGAGTTTAACAGCATCAATTCGGAAGAAACTAAATTTGAAAAAAAAACGCTGATAATCTGGGTCTGCGCGCAGAATCCAAAAGTTTGAGATCGTTTTTTCAGTACGAAAACTCCACTCACGTCGTTTTGTATGGCCGGCATTTTAAACTCGATTCGATTTCTCGCGTCTATCATTTTATCTTAATTTGAAGCGGTATCCTGTTATGTGTGCGCTAAAAAAGAACAAAAAATACAAAACCAGCATAAAAGTTAGCTTGAAATTGAAGCGGCACTGAGTCAATACCCTGTTAACTGGAAATAAGTTGAAGCAGCCTGCAGCAATAAGCGATAAAAATCTGAAGATATCAACAACAAAAGTTATCATCAGCTGCAACTTTCAAAATACATTTTGATGAGTCAATCTAGAGTTTAACTTGAGATATAATCAGAATGTTGAGCACGCGTGATACCTTCATCTTAAACGGTACAGATCTAGGCAGAAATCCAGGACAATGAATTAGCATCTGCACTATTAAGATTTTCGCTTCAGCTCGTGATCCAAACTTTTTCTCGTGTTCTTCCAACAATCCGCCTGTTTCCAACAGGGTATGGAAACACGGAAAATATCTTCTAAAGCTTTTATAAAATAATAACTGATGACGTCATTCATGATTTCTATCCAGATTTAGAAAATAGTCCTCGGCCAATTTGTTCGCATGTTTAACTGAATTTATTTTATAAATATGTTTTAGAGGCAAGAAAGCGAAGATTAAACCGTCGCGTGACACGATGTGTCAGCAATCGGAGGAAAACTGTCTTTAATGTATTAAACACTTTTATATAATTGGTACGTGCTGTACGTTGTAAGTTGCTACACAATTGATTTTAGAGACCTTAAGAAAAGAGGATGGTAACGCCGACAACAACGGCAGAAAACAATAGTGAATATGATAGATGCACGTTGAAATGCACCGTGCTGGCCACCTGCACGCCGTCGTCTTGAAAATTACGACGTGAAAAGCTCAGTTTTAAAGTTATAACGACTACAAGAACAATCTGCGGAAAATTTCTTTTTACCTGTAAGAAAGAAATATTCTCTTTTCCTGCTAACAAAGCGTAACTCGGACAAAAGAGAAAACAAACTAGCCGTACACGATAGAAAATGGCAAGAAAGAAGAGTGTTTTTTGTAAACCGTCGTCCTCTTTACTTAAGGTCTCTGTTGTTGTTAATACGATTGTTGTTATTGATCGCTAGCTGTAAACTGCATATATTAACGTTACTTCAATAAAGCATGGATATGATAAACCAACAATTTTGATTGTGGCCTTTAATTTTCTCGCTAAGTAGGAAAAAAATATTTCTGGCGCGCTCTTCAGCTCGAAATTATATTAACCGTCTTTAATCCTCTCTCGAGGCTAAGTCGGTACCCAAAAAGCCGTGATCGGACCATCTTTGGTTTCCATATTGAATAGTAGTCTTTTTACTCCTCGTCCCCCTCCCTTCCTATAAGTTTGTACGCAGTTAAATTGGTCGCGCGGTAAAGCGCACGGCAATGCAAGTCTCTACAACAGCATACCGGTGACTTATGCCGTAAAGTGTACGGCATTGCAAGTCTTTACAACAGCATGCCGGTAACTTGCGTGGAAAATCGCACGGCAATGCAAGTCTTTACAATAGCATACCGGTAACTAGCG
>JAOBRD020980145.1:0-12003 GCA_027575215.2 Hydrozoanthus sils
GGAAGAAGTCAAAACAATGGTATTTTTAAGGAACCCAATTTTGTCGGGGGAGGTGGTGGGTGGCGGTACATACCCCCCTTACCCCACTCTCCTCCACTCTTTCAGAGCTCAATTTCTCAAAACCTGATTTAGGGGTATTGGTTTTTATTGTATTATGGACTATATTAACCGATTTAAGAAAATAATTAGTGTTAAGAATTTTTACCTGATTAGTTGTTAGATTGTTTATGAAATGTTTGAGACTTGACGTGTAATAGACATTTTTTTTTAAAAAGGCGGCTTTTTTAATATTCTTTTATGTGCTTTCAAATAAGCCCTACTAGCCTCGTTCTTGAGTTACTCAAAACGAGGTTAGCAAGGCTAATTTGAATGGAAACAAAAGAATGTCAATCTCGCCGTCATTTTTTAAAAAAGGCGGCGATTTTAAAATTATTTTATTCCAATTAGCCTGGCTAGCCTCGTTCTTGAGTTAAATTTTAAAAGAATACATTACTCAAAGCGAGGCTAGACAGGCTAATTGGAATGAACACACGAGTATCAACCCCACCGCCATTTTTGAAAATGGTCTATAGAAACACAGTCAAGACAATAACTGTACCACTCTATGCGTAACATTTTTACACAATAATTAAGAACCCAAGAACCAAACCATTAAATTCTAAGTAATCAATCAAGTCAAATTTCCGTAGCTGTCCATTCACGTCTAGTGCATTCTAAATTTCCCACGTTTTTGCATTTCGTAGGGAGATATCTAACAGTAGATATTTGTTTAACATTTCGTCAACTGCAAAGTAATGAAATTTCTTCTCGAAAACAAACCATATTAGGTAGGACTGATTTCCATTTATGTACGTTGCCTACTCGCGACTCTGTGCAGGCAGCCCAAAGCAAAAAGCTGGAGAAATCTTGAACTATGAACCATTTTTTCTCCGACCTCTCGATAAAGGATGTATTGGACAAAATTTAATAGGATTTAAGATATATAGTTCCCTTCTATCAGGGACTCAGGTTCAGTTACTCGTCAAATTTTACACTTTATATTTATCTTTCACTTGCTATTTATTGTGCCAGAAAACATTTCTCCTCGAGCTAAAAATCAAGAGATGTTTTATTTTACCTGCGTACCTGTAGTGTTGAACCCCTACCCTATGCCACGCCCTGCCCCTGTCCCCCGCATAAGCCCTCAAGTCTGACTGGAAGGGTCGGTGAATACATCCCCGATGCCATGCCAAAACATCAGTGTTGTGAGACTGGAGCTCACACGCTCGAGAGGTTGTTTCAAATTCATCTTATTTGCTTCAATTTTTTAACTTTTTAGAGTAAAGAAGAACAAATTTTTTTTGATAGATTAGCGTTAACAAATTCAGAAGTAAGTATTGCCAAATTGTAAGAATTATAGGTTATCACTTCAGTTTCTGTAAGTGTTCTCAAAATGACTAAGGTAGCAATATATGTTACTCTGAAAACTTTTGAACACTTGAATTTGTTAGCCGCGATAAAACTAAACCATTAGTGAGACGAGAAAACAACTTGGCACTTAAAAATATCGCGGCTGCATATTCTACTTTACAAATTTGACGCCTTAGAAAGAGTCACAGAAAAAGGCGTGGTAATCATTGGTGGTGGAAGCAAAAAATTTTATCGGGGGAGGGGAGGCACAGTGCGGAAGTTGTAACAGTTCGTTATAAAATCTGTGATTACTTTTCAAAAGTTGCCTCTGTTAGGCATAAATTATTGGGGGGGAGGGGCCCAACCAAATTATTGGGGGGCCAGTACGTGCCTCCCCCCCCCGGTTCCGCCGCCCCTTGTGGTTGTGCAGGGCTTCTGTTAGTAATAAAGACGCCATGCATTGCAAAACTTTCTTGCGCTAGGAAATATTGTTAATTAGTATATGCCAGCTCGGCTACGCGCGATTTGATTGGTTAAGAAATAGCAGATGCGAGACAATATTTACCTCCGAAATAGTAGATGAGAACGAAACAAAATGGTGGACGGGAGTAGTCGTGACAGTCTCAAATAAAATTATTTAAAAAGTTTGCTTTAAAAACACGGGATATTTAAAACAGCCTAAAGAAAATCTGTTTTACGACATTTTGTAGCTGACAAACTGTCAAAACATGTTTGTTTTATGTTAGGCAGCTCACACGTGAGTCTCGCCACGCTCAGTGATTCAAGTGAAAAAAGTGGGGTTTTTTTTCTTAAAAAATCTTATGTTTTCTTGGAAGAAAGTTTGTTGCCTGGCTCGTATATTTCGGTGGACAGTGGCTTAATGTATATCTCGGTAGATATTCTGCCACTATCCACCTCAATGGAAGTAGAATAAGTGTTAAATATACAGACCGCCATCCTTTTTGTTTCTTATAATCATGTCCGTAAAATGTGGCTTTCTTTAGATTAAAGTTGATTTGGGCCGACCTTAGCATTATCTATTTGAAAAGAGTATGCCCTTGTATGTTCCTTTTGAAATAAAAGGTTATTTGTCACTGCAAATAAAACTAAAACAAAAAACTATATACAAACTGAAGCTGATACTGTTATCTTAAATGAATAATTATTAAGATTTTGTAATGTACACCGGTATTTAGGTAGTGACTGCCTGTTAAAGCCAAGAACGGGAGCTCTGCGGAGGGGGAATGGGATGGGGGGGGAGGGTAAGAGCGGTCGAAAGGCATGATGGGAGACACTCGAATTTTTCACTTTTAGTTTACCATTCAAAAATGTTTGAATAAAAACGGTTCAAGTAATTTACAAGCTACTAGAAAAATGGCTAAATCCTTCCCTAAATCGAGGGCATGTGACGTTCTGTGGGGTTAGAATGGTCAATCACAACTTTTCCTTGTTAAGGAAAAGTTGCTCGTGTAAATGCACATTTTCACGATCTCGTTCACAGGGCTTTTCTCAGCCCCGTTTACAAGCGGTATTTAGTTCCCATTTTTCACCAAGTTGCCATCTTTTCGGTACGCTACACCAAATTTTTATTGATTTTTTTTAAAAATTCACATATGACACGTCGTACAACAGAGACTTGTCTAAACTGAATCATTTTAAAGTGTAACTCCATAGTTTTTGAAAACTCGAGCTACTCTGTTTGATAGAAAAAGTTGCTGTCGTGTTTAAAAATTGACAAAAAGAACGAATGCGAAAAATGTTTATTTTTTGTTCCACGGATAAAAGACATTGCAAATATTTTTTTCGAGAAACCAACCCCTTCTCTGATCTGGAGCGACAAGCGACTGCTTTAAAAACGTCCTTTTGCGACAGGACTTTGAAAATCACGTAACAGAGAAGCTTAAACTCCTACTGGTTACACGTATGTTGTGAACTAGGGAAAGTAAGGATTGTGACGTGTAGTCTGACAAAAAATATTTTTATGTCAGTGAGTAGACTTTTCCTTTCTAAATGAGGAACAGCGGTGAAGAAAATTATCAAAATTTGTTTCTCACGATATTTACATTATTGTTTTAAACTGATGGCAAATTTTCAATTTTTTTAAATCTTCTGCCAATCCTTGACCTTTGGACGAATATTAGTAACTATTCTAAAGAATACTCGAAATACACCATCAGCTCAAATCCGAAGTTTAAGGATTGGCATTAGATTTTCAAAAAACTAAAACTTGCCTGTCCATCAACTGACGTTACCAGTTGAAAACATTAAATGTTGATATCTCGAGAACCATAACAGTTTTTGACTGAATTTTTTTCTCCGCTATTCCTCATTAGCAAGCTCTATCCGCTGACGCAACAAAACATTTCATGTCGTAGTACTTTAAGATAACGTCCTCAATGTACGCAAAATATCCCAGCCAAATTTTCAAATATACAAATGAATAACCATACTTTGGTTGTTAAACAACAAAAAGTATCAGAAAACACAACCTCGTTCCCAGGGTTTTCTCCGAGGTGAGTGCAGAAAAGCCCTGGGAATAAGGTCGCGGAAAAATATACTTATCAACGGAATGTACGACAACTGAGCCGATGTAAATAAGGTAGTTATCGCTTATTGTTAAGTGAAGTTCGTGCAGAATGTTATGTTAACAATATTTGCAATTGTAATTAGGACTAGGATATTTAAGCAGAATAAGTTCTACGAGTACCATCAAAGGTATCTCAAGTTTTCATCAAATTTTAAAACGCTTAAAGTAAAGTAAGTAAAGTAAGGATTGATAACGCTACTGATTAAATGAGATGCCTCTCCCTGGAAAGACTGTTTGTTCAATGTCTTTATGAGTTTATAAATAAATGGTATGCGGTTCACTGCAGATAATACAACAAGGCTTTCTTAGCTCAAGAACAGCCAAGAGAAAGTCCTGGCCCACTAACAAAACATCCAGAAAGCTTTGACATCGTAAGTGAGTTAAGGTGGGACTAGGAAAAAAATATACACCTTATGTTAACCAAGCACGAAACGTAACTTATCTGCCTATGGTAAAATCCTGATTTATGGCTGTAACTATCTGCGCAATATGTGAATCTCAGATAAGCCTAAAATGATTATACATTACACTGCTGCACAAACCCATCTATCGTACCGAAAAATACTGCGGCTGTATTTTAAGGGGGAGGGGTTCACCCATTTTATTTACTTTTAACGATGTTTTTGACGATATCGCCGTCCTTGTTTGAAATTTTGAAAATCCGCTCATACGAGAATAGACGGAACGAAAAAGAAGCATCTTAACTAAACATGTTCAGATTTGTTTTGATAAATCTTAAGTTTGGGTGGGGAAGTCTGGTAGTTTTAAAGAGAAATTTTTTTGTGTGTTTTAGAGAGGTTTAAAAATCAGTTTTGGAAAAATTGTTTAGTAGAAAATCACCAAACTAAAACTGAACTTACGCCTGGTCAGAAGGGAGGGTTTGGTGATTGTACTTAACATTCTTCTCGTTCAACGACTTATTTCAACCCCCTCGCTATTCATCAAAATCAAAGGTTTTAGTAAAAGGAAAAATCCTGGTATTTTATCAGTATCTATATAATAAAAGGAATTTACTAGTCGCCTAATAGTATTAGTCAACTGGTACGGCCGATTTCTTCTGTTAATAACCGTCGAACGTAGCGTGCACTTCTTTGAAGCAGAGAACCTACTTTTTACTCTTTCGAATTTAGACAACCAGGGCTTGACTACTGCGAGGGGTGTAAAATTTCTGTTGAGCAAAAGAAAAATAATTAGCATTGCGAAACAGCTGTCTACAATGTACATCAAACAATGAAAACAAGAGTGACATTAAAGGCGGTATAAGGCTCGTTCCAAATAAAACAAAGTGCATACAACAATCGCTTTTAAAATGCTTACAGCACCTTGCAGTATATAAAAGTTGTTAACAAGATTGTATCCTTGTTCTTTACACAAAGTCACAGTCGCTTCATCTTCTAATCACGCCATGTTGGGCAAAAACCCAAGCCTTGCAGCATTACAAATCTTTATCTGGTGTCCACGGCCTGAAAGTGACCGTCTTTCGATTCATTTTGAAGACAAAATTTAATTTAAAAACTTGTTTAATCTTTTTTTATTGTCATACAATTGCAAGACAAGGACGCTGTTAACGGTGGACCGTTCCTAAATGCTTTGCCAATTCTTATGGTTAAAATACGTCTTATGTAACTGTCAGTGATATCCCCGCACCTGAAAGTCCATCCTCTTGATATAAACTGGCCCCTCCCTCTCCCCCTTCCTCCCCCTCCCCTAAATGGCTTTTTAGCAAAACACCTTCGATGTTACAACAAAAATGGATAAATTAAACAATGATAAAAATTAATGTTAAACTATCTGGAAACAGTTGTGTGGTTATTGTATTCTAAATTATTCAACTAAAAATTCCATGACACATAACTGAACATTCACATTTCAAATTAGGGGCGTGGGGGGTGCGCGAGCGGACTTTTTTAACACAAAAATATGGAACAAATAAAAAGTGTGCCTAAAAATACACGATTAAAAGCGATTGCTGCGTAATGCTGTTTTCAAGCTTTAAAATATAAAATATTCTTTAAAACGGAGCTTCCGCCGTTCTACGGCATCATCAGAGTTATAAAAGTTTAGATTTTTACTTGTCGATGTTTTTAACTTCTTTTATAACTCTGATAATGCCATAGAGCGGCGAAAGGTAACTTTTAAGATAGTTTTACATTTTACATCTGTCAAGCAGCATGAGGCCGCAATCGCTTTTAATCGTGTACTTTTATGTTCGTATACCATGCTTCTAAAGGAAAACTTAATAGAATAAAAACTGTGCCATCGGTCTAATTTCGCAGTATACACCTCCCGGCTGACAAATAGCATACATTTCTTTACATCTATCAGTCTTAAGCTTCCATAAAAAGCAAACCTTACACCAAAATTCGAATCGGTTTTTATTGTCTATTTTCAATTCAGATAAACAAACGCATCGATTTTCTAGGTCAAAAACAATTTAAATAAGAAAATAAGAAAACTATTGTTCGTGCACCAAAACTTCACCCATCTTTGTTTACAAAAACATTAAACTTTTTAGAATACGAACACGGGTACTTGAAGTATACTATCTATAAAAATGGTTATTTTCCTTAGATAACCAGATAAAGTTTCGAGAATACTTTACTACTAATTTCATATTTATTTAACAAGGATTACACTCCGCTTTTTCTAAATATACTGCCGAAAAACCGAGTAAGTCATATGCTACGAGAAATAAAAAGATAGTGCATCTATTAAGCGCTGGTGGACCGTCCAAAGTTAGAACTAAGTGTGTTATTAAGCAGATCCATCTTATCGAAAACGTGAGAATCTAAAGAATTGGTGTCGACAAACTATTAAACATGAAACAGCCCGTTAGAGTTTAAATGTTTTAAAAGCCTTAGAAATCTCAATGAATTATTAAGGTAGAAAACAAGAGGAATTATTCGATGTCATGTACATGTTAGAGCTAAAAGCAAATACCAATTCTACAATTTGCAAAGCAAGTTAATGCTTTTTTGAGACGGTAAAACTGTTTTAACTATGTGTATCTAAGTTAAAAGCGTTTGTGGGTTCACAAATTGGAAAACGAGTGTCTTTGGAGTCTTTAGGATTTAGAGAGAGGACTTGAATCTATCCATCTCGTTTTCAAGACTTAACGTTCGCATAGATACTGGTGATGGCCAAAAAGTATATATTGGATTGCCACGGACTACTAATCCTTTGTGAGTGACAGGAAAGTTAGCCACGACGAAAACGTTTGAGTTACCAGGAAAGAACTTCATAAGATCCTTTGTCAAATCTTTACAATGATGGATTCTAAGATAAATGAGAAAATGGGACTGCGCAGCGAAGCGCCCGAGTCCATGATTTGTAATCAGACTGTTGTAACTAAGATCCAAGACCTCTAAGTTAATACAACCACTAAGAATCATAAGAGACAAGACGTTGTCGGTTATTGCGTGACCGTAACCACAGCAACACAACCGGAGGTATCTGAGCTTACGCAGTCGGGGAAGCATAAAGCTCAAACCATCTTGGTTAATGTGCCGACACCACGAGAGGTCAAGTTCCCGTATGTTAGTAGACTCCCAGGAAACCTGCAGAAGACTGTTGTTGGTTATAGCAGTGCCATCCATGACAAGAGAGGTGAGGGCGGTGCATGCTTGAAGGAACTGCGGTAGCGATCTTCCACGCACGTTGTTGCATCGCCGCAGACAAAGCGATCTTATTTTTGAACAGTGATGCGCAATTTGCTCCATGACGTCATCATTCATCAAACTGCAGTAACTAAACTCCATCACTCGCACATTTCCGAACTTACAAAACAACGGCTCTAACTCCAGCTCACGCTCCAAGCAATCGAGAAGCTCGTCGCTAAGTCCCAAGCATTCGATCCCCTTCAAACACTGTCCAATTTTCCTAAACGCGCTCACGTGACCGCGCGCGTGACGAATATCAAGTTTTTTCAGTCCTTGAGGAAAAGAATGCAGGTAGGCGGAAAAGTTGTCCACAAATGTTACTCCTTCCAGGCCTAAAACACTGAGCTTGGGGCAATACTTGCTTAGGGCTTGAAACACTTGAGGAGATACGGTATAGCTTCCAAGATTAAGACTCGTGACCAGCGGTGCAAAGCGCGTGCGTATAAGCTTAATTAAACGTAAGTTATCCATGTGTGAACTATACGAACGCAGATCGACGCGGGTCCACAAAGAGCTGTCGTAAGCAATCCGCCTCCAGTTTGCGCAAACGGCGGCAACTAAGCAGAGCTGGTACATGTTCAGGTACGAAAACACTTTTAGCAACACAGTGTCTGGTAAATCGTACACTGCCGTGTCAAATTTAGGTTTTCTTTTTAGCAGCTTTTCCAGCAAAACCAAGGTCGGATCATCTGAAGGAAAGGAGGTAGACATGCCAGCATAAATTGAAAACGTTCTCGTGAGCTTGATTGGTTGCTTTACGGACTCCATGTCTTGTTTTAAAATGGAAGATTTCCACATAACGGCAAGTTCCAAATGAAACGTGCCTTTAAATGTTGTTAATTGACACCAATTGATGACGTTTCTAATAACACGATGTATCGTAATATAATTAGTAATTTGTGTAACAATTTGCGATATTTTCAATTGTGGTAATAAGCATAAAAGTTGTAAGAACGGTATAGTTCGCCTATGATTCCCACTAAAATAGTTTCAATCACGATTTCATTTCAACATAAAACTGAAAAACAGCAGTCACTAAATTGCATTGCGCGTGCGTGAAAGGTATGAAAACCGAGGCCGTGAAGCCATAAATTCGACAACGAAGAAGAGTTTCCCATTCGTCATACTGCGCGTGCGAAGAAATCATGCCATCTCGTTGTGTTCCATAATCTCCTCGTCGTCGTTTTGTCTACAACAAGATCTGCACAAAAACTCGGCGCGTGGACTACGAGATTTTGGTAACACAACAAGATGGCGTGATTTCTTCGCATTCTCGCCACGCGTAGTATGACGAATGGGAAGAATTTGAATTCGTTGACGAATCTGAAGGTCTCTAAAGCCGTGGCTACAACGTGCAACGTTGCACGCAACTGAAACCCTTCGTGTAGCCATACGGTGAGACCGTTGCGTGTAATGTTGCAGGAGTAGGATCGGTTTCTACTTCGCGCAACGTTGCGTGCTACAGTTTAAAAGGTGGCTACACATTGCAATTCTCCCGTTGTGCGCAACTTAACATGCAATGTTGCTCCGCGTAGCTACGCTTTTATGCTTGCTCGAGGACCGGCTGGGTTCGAACTTCATGCCTAGATACAAATTCGCGCGTGTCTGTAGGTTAATCCGAATAAAATATCTCAAGTTCCACCAGTTCTATTAGAAAGCAGTTCCTCTTTACATTACAGGGCCTCGACAATGATATAGAAGAAAAGGAAGAAGGGCCAGTAGAAGAAAAAGATGGCAAAGCCATCATTAATGGAATTCGATGCCAGTAGGTGATCCAAAATCCTACTCTCTTGCACGTTTCAGCTCAGTGTTGGCAGCACCACACAACTGCATGTTGTTTATAGTCTTTATAACTCTGGTGGTCGGAAAATCCAACAAACCAGTTTACAAACCAGTCAAAGGGCTCCGAGAGTCTAAAGTTTCACCTCCTTATCCGAAAAGGTGCGAAGGTTTAACCGTTTGCACATCTATGAGAAAAGCATCTTCTCAGTTAATATAAGACCCTGAGTGAAAGTCCGGCACCGGGAATCGAACCCGGGCTTATGTTTTTTTTTAAAAAAATAAGCCTGTTTCTCACTGATTCGCTGGTTGGTTATATGCTAGTGTGATTATTCACCTCAGTGTCGGTGAAAGCTTCGGTGAATAATTACTCATTAGTTGCCTCCTCTTCTGGGGATTGTTGATAAAAAAATATTTGGTAAACTCGCTCGTACAACTATTGCTTTCTTGTAGTCTATCCTCGTGGCTAAAAAAGAGAACATTGTACTTACACTTGGCCCGCCTGGCTTGGGACGATAGGACGCCACCTTGTGGTACGCTCCAGTAACAGCTGATGAACACACCCCAAAGCACGCTAATATTTTAGCCTGGCGAACAAAGTAAGTTTATAGTTATCTCATACTAAACTGTGTCTTATCCTATGGTACACTTTAGTAACGGCTAATGAACACACTCCAAAAGACGCTAATATTTTGGCCTAGCGAACAAAGTAAGTTTATAGTTATCTTATAATAAGCTGTGTCTTATTCTATTATACATTTCAGTAACGGCTGATGAACACACCCCAAAACACGCTAACATTTTAGCTTAGCGAACAAAATAAGTTTAGTTATCATAATATACTGTGGCTTACGGTATGATACACTCCAGTAACGGCTGATGAACACACATCCAAACACGCTAACATTTTATCCTAACGAACAAAGTTTAGTTATCTTACAATAAAATGTGTCTTATCCTATGATTCACTCAAGTAACCTTCTGAAATAATAAATCGTTTTGTTCGACTTAAAAAATACTACTATTATTGCGAGTATTGGAAAAAACTTTTTGAGAACCTTCAAGTTCCAGAGCATGAGCCTACAATTTACCTTTGCAACAGCAATGCATCCGGGACCTTTGCTTTTTCCTGATCCATTTCCAAACATTATCCCGTCCTCTTGATCCTCCGGGTTAAACTCTTTAGCTCCCTAAAAGGTCGACAAACGGAATTAGATCACTTTTGACGCTGAAGTAGATGATAAAAGCATGAAAAAAAAACCTTTACATGAAAGAAGGTAAGTGGAAACTAATGAAACATTCTAAAAGATGAAAGAAAATAAAATTGCTGAGATCTGGACGAGGAAAGTTGTGAGGTCAAAATATTGACAAGAAAAGTTGTGAGGTCAAGATACTGACGAGGAAATGTGCGAGGTCAAGGTATTGATGAGGAAAGGTGTGAGGTCAAGATATTAACGAGGAAAGGTGTGGGGTTGAAATATTGACGAGGAGGGGTGTGAGGTCAAGGTATTGATGAGGAAAGGTGTGAGGTCAAGATATTGAGAGGAAAGGTGTGAGGTCAAGGTATTGACGAGGAAAGGATTGAGGTCAAGATATTGACGAGGAAAAGTGTGAGGCAAAGATACTTACGAGGAAATGTGTGAGGTCAAAATATTGACGAGGAAATTTATAAGTCAAGATATTAACGGGGAAAAGTGTAAGGTCAAAATATTGACGAGGAAAAGAGTGAGGTCAAGATATCGACGAGGAAAGATGTGAGGTCGAAATATTGACGAGGAGAGGTGTGAGGTCAAGGTATTGATGAGGAAAGGTGTGAGTTCAAGATATTGACATGGAAAGGTGTGAGGTCAAGATATTGACGAGGAAAGGGATGAGGTCAAGATGCTGACAAGGAAAGGTGTGAGGTCAAGATATTGATGAGCAAAGGTGTGAGGTCAAGATATTGACGAAATTAGGTGTGATGTCATAATGTTCAATGGGTTGAGACAAAAAGGGAAGAAATCAGTAAACAAGACACAAGCACAAACTGTGAGACGAGACAGGATAAGACGAGATATGATGGGTTCAGATCGAGGTATTACGATTGAAATAAACAAGTATAGATCGAACCATAAAATAAGGAGACGAAACAAAATGTAGCAAAGTGGGAATCGAGAGGACTTGTTTGACTTACCCTTGCTTTAGCCAACTTGTTTCCGGCTTCCGTTGATCCTTTGTTACCCCAGTCGACCTGCATACAATAATATTACCTCATGCGTTTTAACGGTTTGTCTTCCAAAAATCAACATGTTAACCCTTAGTCCCTCAATACCCCCCTAAAACGACATGTTTACCCCTAGTTCCTTGAAATTCCCCCACAAACAAACATGTTTACCCCTAGCCCCTTGATACCCCCTAAACCCCCCTAAAACCAACATATTCAACCTCAGTCCCTTGGTACTCCCGAAACCAACATGTTTACCCTTATCCCCTTGATACCCCCCAAAACCAACATGTTTACCCTTAGCCCCTTGATACCCCCCAAAACCATTATGTTTACCCTTAGTCCCTTGATACCCCCAAAACCAACATGTTTAGTCTCAATCCCTT
>JAOBRD020980252.1:0-12000 GCA_027575215.2 Hydrozoanthus sils
TGACCAACTGTTTTAAACCACCTTTTAGGACTCTAACTGTTTGAGGTAGCAGTAAAGGAAAAGGGCAAAAATAAGTTGCCCGTTTACAGATATAGTAATAAAATGTAGTAAGTTTAAGGTTTCTTTGTAGTTTTAATCAACTTTGTACCTGAACAGTCGGTTGTGCAAATTGGCCAAGCGGTTAAAGTGTTGGACTCCTAGTAGTAATTCTAGGTCTCGAGGTCCCCAGTCGGACCACTGCGTTGTGTCCTTGAGCAAGACGCTGTACTCGTCGTTTCAGTCGGCTCGGCTGTATTGACGAGTACAAGCTTCTACTAGGGGCAAGCCTGCGACAGATTAGTGAGGACGATTTGGCGAATTTACATCAAATATTACCTTCAAAATTAATTTTTAAACTTCCCAAAAATCACCAAAATCCAAAAAACCATTAAAAACTACCAATCTTCGAGAAAAAAATACGACTCAAAGTTCATCCAAAAAATCTTAAAATATTCAAGCTGACTCTCCTTCATTCCGACAGTGTTTTAAGCATAGAGATTTTGTAGATTCAAGCCATGGATGGAGATATCCTTCCTTAAAAGATTTGAGATGTAAGAGAACCTAACCCTTTTAACGCTTGTTTTTTTGTTTAACGTTATAGAAACTGCAGATAAGCGCAGGCCTTTTGGCTCGAAGAAGATTTTAATTTAGGATTTTTCCCTGAACACGTTCCTCCTAACTGAGTGTCTTGATACGTTTCAGACAACTTTGTTGAAAGTGGTGAGTGGACAATATTGAATGCTACAATACAAGTCAACGACACGAAGCTTGTCTGTTGTCCATTTTCTTTCAGCCAGTACAACTACACGATAACCTTAGAGAGGAAGACCACATACTATATAGTGTATTTGGTTATGCCATGCACCGTTCTTTGTCTTCTGACTTTGGTGAGTAACACAGTGTTTGGCAATTTTCTAGATACCCTGCTTTCATGAATAAGCGGAACCCAAAGATAAACCTGAAAACCAATTCTTAACGGATTTGACTATAGAACTAAGCTTGGAGATTGCATCTTCTAAAGATGGATCTTGTAGATTTTTAGAGAAGATCTCGAAGACTTTAAGACTAGATCATTTGGACTTTGAAATCGGATCTTGTAGACTTTGAGGCTAAATCTCGAAGACTTTTTACATATACCGAATAGACTCGGACCTAGAGGGACCTTGCGACGTCAAGGAAAACTACTCGCCATCTTGGAGTAGATCTCGTAGACTATGAGATTAGATCTCATAGACTTTGAAAGAAGACCTTGTTGACTTTGTAGACTTCGATACTATATCTTGTACTTGTAGACTTTGAGACTAAATCTTGTAAATTTTGAGAGAGATCTTTTACTTTTAGAGCTTGAGAGTAGATCTTGTGGGCTTTGAGAGTCAATCTTCTTGACTTTGAGACTATATTTTTTATACATTGAAGCTAAATCTTGGTGAAGGCTTTCAGAATAGGTTATACAGATATACAGTTATACAGATATACAGTTATACAGATATACAGGATATACAGACTAGGTTAAACAGATATGATCCGTATGTTCTTAAAAGAACAGAGTGACTTTTCGGACGTCAAGGACAATTACTCCTCTTCAGTCTTCAAGTACATCTTTTAGACCTTTGGAGTAGATCTTGTTGAATTTGAGACTTAATCTTGTAGACTTTAATGCTATATCTTGTAGATTTTGAGAGAGATCTTTTAGACTTCGAGAGTAGATCTTTTACACATTGAAGCTAGATCTTGAAGGCTTTCAGACTAGGTTATAAATAAATGTCCCATAAGTTAAGAACAAAAGCGATTCCAGGGGAACTTTGCAGACGTAAAGGACAATTACTCTTCTTCTTCAAGAAGATCTTTTAGATCTTTAGAGTAGATTTTGTGGACCCTGAGAATGACCTTGTAGACTTTGAGAGTAGATATCGTAGACTTTGATACTGTATCTTGTAGACTGTTAGACTAGATCTTGTAGGCTAGCTTTGGGAGTAGATCTTGTAGGCTTTTAGACTCGATCGTGTAGACTTTGATACTATATCTTGTAGACTTTGAAAGAAATCTTTTAGACTTTAACAGTAGATCTTATTGACTTTGAGACGCGAATGTGTAAACTTTGATACTATATCTTGTAGACTTTGAGGGCAGATCTTGAAGGCTTTGAGACTCAATCTTGCTTGTAGATTTTAAAACTTTAGCTTGTAAACTTTGAACCTAAATCGTGAAGGCTTTCAGACCAGGTTATGCATATATGCCCCGTATATTAAGAACGGAGGCGATTCTAGAGTACTTTGCGGACGTCAAGGACAATTACTTTCCATCTTCGAGTAGATGTTGTAGACCTTTAGAGTTGATCTTGTAGATTGTAGGTCTTCTAGACTTTGAGAGTAGACCTTCTAGATTTTGAGATCTAGCAGATCTCGTGAAGTTTAAGAAGAGATTTTATATACTTTAAGAGAAGATCTGGTAGACTTTAAAATTTAGTAGCTCTTGTGGGTTTCGATAAGAGATCTTGAGGACTTTAAGGTAGATTTTGTAGACTTTGAGACTAGATCTTGTAGATTTTGTATTCTAGTAGATCTCGTGGATTTTGGGAAGAGATCTTGTAGACTTGGAGAGTAGATCTTGTAGATATCAAGAGTAGATTTTGTAGAATTGACAGTAGGTCTTCGAGACTTTGTCCAGCTAATAATCGGCAGGTGGTAGGCTCAATATCCATCTTGTGCTCAGATTATACATGCAAGGGGTTTTATACACACTAAAACCTTGATGTTTACAGTAATTCACGTTCTTGATTTTTCTAGATAAGCTTTGCAATTCCTTCTGAAAGCGGAGAGAGGATTGGTTTCTGTATTACCATTCTTTTGGCCTTGGCTGTATACCTTCTTTTAGTTGCCGGCAATGTACCTGAGACGTCAGCACAAGTTCCTGTGCTGGGACTGTACTTTATCATGGTATTTGTAGAGATCTTCGTAGCCCTTGTGTGCACAATTTTTATTTTAAGGTGAGTAAATATTGTAAAGCAACGATGTTCTTGATGATGCGAAAGTTTATCACTTACGCATCATCTGTCAAATCAACATATGGATATATTGAGCGTGGTGTTCCGGGGAGAGGGGACTCGCAGGTACTTCATCTAACTCTCTTCTCCCTCCCCCTATAAAGTTATTATTGTACTTTGTGGTATTTGTTATATTTTTCATGTTACAACCTCTAGATTTACAAACCCCTGCACAGCGCAAACTCCAAACTCCAATGAATGAACTATGCAAAACACTTAACCATAGTTGAAAATACGTTCGTAATTATTGTTCAACACTTAATCATTGCCATCGTCATCATCATCATCATTACGATTTCCATAATTACGAATGCATCACATTTACATAACATAGAGTCACAACAGTATCTCCGTCGCTGTCATCACTACGATTGTGAAATATCTGTCCCAATCAACGCTATTTGATCAATACCATTGTTCAATGTTATACCTTTCCCTTTATTATAGTTTGTATACAGTCCTATTATCAAATTCATAGACCACAGTATATCCGTACCATTACTACTGCGACAAACATGAACTTATATTCAACATTACCAGCAAGGTAACATGTCCCTACCGTTACAATTGCCACTAACATAACCATGTTGTCAGTCTCAACAAAACTATAATATATCCGTACCATTACTACTGCGACAAGCATGAACTTATATTCAACATTACCAGCAAGGTAACATGTTCCTACCATTACAATTGCCACTAACATAACCATGTTGTCAGTCTCAGCAAAACCATAATATATTCGTACCATTAGTATTGCTACAAGCATCAACTTATATTGAATATTACTAGTACCATAACATGTCCCTACCATTACAATTGCCACTAACATAACCCTGTTGTCAGCTGATCAGCAAAACTATAATATTAATTACTATTGCTACAAGCATTACCAGACTGCTATGTTTACAACTATCACGGTACCATTTCAAACCTTACCATTATCATGCATTGTTACAACACCGAAATATACTCACGCTTTGCATCATCCGAATACTAGTTACTAGTCAACTTAAAAGACACTAATTGTGCGAACTTGGCTTAGTCGGTAAGAACTGGGAATGCAAAGCGTGAAGCTCCGGCTTCAATCCCCCGCTTTGTCGAGAGTTGAACATTTGTGCGGCCTTCTTTCGCCATACTGTCCGTGGTCCCTGCCATTCATATAAGAAGGGTAACTCTATATCGTAGTGACTAGAAATTCGTAGTGAAAACACATTCTTTCCAACAGCATCTACCACAGTTCTGGTAAACCAGGCCCAAAGTGGCAAAGATTTTTTTGCTGTTTGAAGTCTCCTAAAAAGAAAACCACTGTTTTGCCTTCCCCAACAAGCAGCAAACTCAAAACAAAGTGCGCTGAGCTTGAAGGTGTAGAACTGGCTCCTCCAGACGAGAAAGTTGTGTCCTCCTCCCACACTCACTTGGAGGACGAAGACGAGGAACTGGACTGGAAAGACATTTCAGTTATTCTTGATCGAATAATGTTTTTCCTCGCTCTTGCTTACACTGTTGCTATTTACGTTTACTTGTTTTCGAACTCCGGTGAGTAACAAAGATACAGTTCGAAATACAACATGTAGACTCGAGTGAGGCATTACCACTGAAACGAGGTATAATCTATAAGTTTCGCTGATCTACTGCATTAACAAAGAACCCAATAAATCCACACAAAGGAAAGAGAAAAAACCTCGGTCGGATTCGAACCGACGACCCACGGGTTTATGGAGTTCTTCGTTAATGCTGTAGATCAGCGAAACTTGGATTATACCCCGTTCCAGTGGTAAGGCCTCGCTTGAATCTATATGTTGTATTCACATGTATGCCACTGAAGGACAACGCTCTATGAACAGTTTGAAACAGCGGGGGTTCGATTTAACCGAGGTTGAGTCAACTGATTTTGTACCTATAATATGAAATCCTGTGGAGGTTTGATATTGATGAACGTATAACTTTCGGTAAACACATTAATAAAAACGCTTACAGGACAAAACAACGTTCCGTTGTCATCTCGACAACATCATCAGGTTAAACTGGAGGTTTAGATCTTCATTACATGCTAGCACAGTTGAAAACTATCTAGTTTGACTTGATGTTGTCGAGTTGACAAATAAACGTTGTCTTATCCTGTTAGCGTTTTGTCAAATTGGATTTTGTTCGAAAGAGCGGGATTTGGAATCATCCAATTTCGAATTACCGAGGTTCAACTGTAGGACAATGTTCCATCTAACCTGTCAACGAATTATTTCTTAACATTGCCTTTTTTGACACTGAAGCCAGCAACATGTAATTTATTGCATTAGTGACTGAAATAAAACGCTGTTGTATTATTTTCATCTCGACTGAAAAAAGGCTGTAAAATGAAAAGTTTTATTGGACAATTTTTCAGCCTTTAAAGTGTATATATCATGTTTATGGTACTTAATTTGAGGGAAAGGATTTCTAAGTAACTCTTTTGGTTGCTAAGAACTCAAGGTTTTTCAAATAAGCAAATTACCAATGTTGTGACGTAATGGGGAACCCAAAGGGATGAATTGCAAGACAGCAGCTAAGCTCAGCGGTCGTACGCGGCACGTATAAGAGGTGTGAGCAAGCACACTCGTTCACGCATTTGCAACTACAGCGCCACGAGGACGGTCTTCTAATGATGGCAGCGAATAATCAGCAAGAAGTGCAGGAACCCATCCGCGGTTAATATGACAGGTTTATGCTAGACACAGTGGACCTAGAACGACCAGGCCGTCTACAAAATTTGGAAGTACTTTAGTTTGCATGTTTTCGTAATTTTAACTTCCGCACTTCGACCCGCTCTTCGCCCGTTGGGTTGTTAGCGTTTTTGTTCCACTCTGGTGTTTGCATATTTCTGCTTTTCACGGTGTATCTGTTAATTTTCTTTGTAGTTTCAACGTTTTCCCATAACTATGTTTCCTGCGTCTGTTACGCCAAGGTGTACGTCTGTTTTCTCCCACGTGCGTGGCAGGTTTTTTTTATACCAATAGGATGTTATCATTCTTGGGATTTACAGTTATTGGGTTTTGTCCCTGTGTTTCTAGTTGTAGCGTGTTTTATGGCCGGCGTGTATTTGCCTTGCGTGCTGGTTAAAATTTTAGTGCCAGCTTAATTTCATGATGTTTGGCTCGTTCGTGACGTTTTGTAGTGCCGTGTTTTATGGCCGGCGTGTATCCGCCCTACGTGCTGGTAAAAAAATTTGAGTGCCAGTGTTTTGTCACGATGTTTGGCTCGTTCATGACGTTTTGTAGTGGCGCGTTTGCTAGCCGGTATGTGTCCGCCTTACGTGCTGGTTAAAAGTTTTGAGTGCCAGCGTTTTGTCATGATATTTGGCTCGTGCATGACGTTTTATAGTGGCGTGTTTATGGCTGGTGCTTGTCTGCCCTACGTATTGGTTAAAAAATTTTAACGCCAGCTTAGTTACTGTCATGATGCTTGGCTCGAGCTTGACGTTTGTGTCCGGCGCTATCACCATTTGGGGGAAGGTCGACGACACCCTTCCTCACAATCTGTCACTGGAACTACTTAAGAATTTTGTGCTGGTTTTCCCTATGTTGGTCGTTCATCAGCCAAAACAATTCGTCGCCCCTGTAGTGTTTAGTTTCCGGCTTGTGCTTCGGGATCTCGTCCTGTTTTTATCTCGGTGTGGGAAGGGATTTGGTTTGGGAGTTGTGTGTGGTATGGGGTTGGTATGTGTTGGTAGGGTTGCGGTGCGTATATTATCGTAGCTGTTTCGGCCTCAAGCGAGAGGCATTACGCTGTCTCACTCCTTAGAGCTTAAGGGAGACCGTTGAGAATATCAGACTATACTCAGCGGTCGTACGTAGAAGAGGTGCGCGCAAGCACACTCATTCACGCATATGCAACTTCAGACCCACGTTAGGTCGGTCTGCCGGTACATGGCCTTCCTTGTGCTCCGTCGGTCGCCCGGGATTTCGGAGTTTTGTGTTTTGTTTTTTTTGCCCACCCACGCCTTCCCCCGATTTCTACGCTGTAATACCTCAAGCGTCCAGTATTACGCCCATATTTCAAGCCTTAGAGTGTTAGGGAGACCGGTGAGAATATTATTCTTTTTTTATAAAATGTGTTTGTTTTTGCGTTATAGTTAAACAACTGTGGAAAGTATCAGGAACTTTGAAACTTGAAATAAATGTTGTTTTGTGAACTTTCCACTTACGATTTCCCCCCTTTGCGTTGCAACTTTGGTAACTTGTATATTTTAAAATCCTTGATATCTTAGCAGCCAAAAGAGTTACTTCAATAAAATACGTGACATTTTTCTTCCTTATTCAAAATCCTTACTAACAAATCAAGTTTCATAAACAAAATATATACACTTCAACAAGTTGTGTACGATCAGTCACAAGATGTGCAAAATTTGCCAAACCGATCGTTTTAGAAATAGTTTTATGAGCCAGTTTTACAATGAGTTGTAGTGTTTCCATGTTTAATGTTTCAAATTTACAACTTTGGTTTTTACTCGTTCCAAATTTTTAGCATTTTATGAATACACAATGTTGAACATAGTTTAGCTCTACTTGGCTGCAAGCCATTGACAATAAAGCACATCTATATCTCAAGCTTAAACAAAACATATACACTTAAATAAGTTGGGTACAATCAGACACAAGATGTATAAAATTTGCCGAACAGATCGTTTTAGAAATAATTTTATGAGCCAGTTATACAACGAATTAAAGTGTTTCCATGTTTAATGTTTCAAGTTTACAACTTTGGTTTTTACTCGTTCAAAATATTTAGCATTTTTAAATACACAATGTTAAACATAGTTCAACTTTACTTGGCTGCAAGGCATTGACAACAAAGCACATCTATATCTCAAGCTTTGGCGTGAGCGCATATACAATGATCTGTGAAGTTCAGGTGTATGGCAAGTATGTTCAGGCAAAGGATAAGTATTTTCAAGCTTAAGTTCCGGCATGAGGTATGCGATCGCCCTTCAGTGACCAGGTTAAAAGTTTAGTATTACAAGCTCGGCTACGCGCGATTTGATTGGTTAAGAAACAGTTGATGTTGGGCATTATTTGCACCGAAACAATAGATAATGACACAAAGTCCCTTTGCGTTCATTTCGGGTTACGATTACCCTATTTTAAGATGCTTTTGTTTTTGTAGTGCTCCTTTCAAGTTATTTTCAAAGCAAACTTGCTAATCTTTGAGCCTTCATGCATTGTCCACAAATTAGTTTTCATTAGTTTACACCCCCCCCTCCTGCAGCTCAGATACGAACTATTACGACGAATGCTTGCCGATGAAAGGATGACTGAAAACTCACCAAACAAGGTCAAGTTTAATACCCGGATGAACACTTGTCTGACAGTGTTCAAAAATTACAACTCCTTTTCAAAGAAAAAAGTTCTAGCTAGCCAAACTAATATAAATCAGGACTTGCAAGCTGCAAGTTTTCTTTTATTCTATGGCTGGCCAAACTAATATGAGTCAGGACTTGCAAGTTGCAGGTTTTCTTTTATTCTATGGCTGCTTTAGAGGTTTGAGTTTTTGTTACTATTTAAGTTGTTGTGACTAAAAAAAATATGTAAACCATGTAATTTTACAACGGACTGTACAAAAAGGGCAACCGATTCCGTTTTTTAAACTTTCATCTCGACGAAAATTTAAGTTTATGTACTTCTATCGTTATCTTCAGTCTCGTGAGTTAACAGAACTTTTTAGATTATTTTTGTGCTTTAATAGGAATAAAATGGGTACAGACGGCGCGAAAAAAAACCTTTGATTGAAAAACGAAACTCATTCAAAGCTTAAACTAAAAATCTACGAAGCTAACAAAACTCAATCCTTTCTTCTGAGTCTGCGTGGTCTATTAAGCCGGTGCTTATCTCCGGTTTCTGTAGTGATAAGCGGATAAAAGCCGTGGACTCCCCCTGGATAGGGCACTAATCCATCACAGCAGAACTGGTACTCATTTATACAGCTGAGTCAACTGGAACAAGTCAGGTAAAGTGTCTTGTTCGAGAACACAACACATGCAGTGGTCTGACCGGGGATCGAACTCGCGACCTTAGAATTACGAGACCAACTACAACCTGCTTGACTTCAAAGGCCCTATTGACATTTTTCACGCTTCTTTGGGCAATTGAAAACCTTTAGTAGGCCCTCTGTAAGTGTCAGGAATGGAAAGAACAGATGAAAATTATTAAGTGTAAAAAATTTGAGGATTTGATGTTGAAAGCCCTGCCACTAGTGAGGTTTTTAAAACAAAACCTAAGCGAAGTTCCTACAGCAAGTGTATGGGAGTTTGCATGGGATCTAGGCTGGAAGGGCATCAATGCCCGTCAAACGAAAACTTCCGATGCATTCTCTGTTAATTTTTCATTTTTTAAAAACTTTTCCAGTGCCACAGTTTTCAATCTTAAATCCTCAATTCCGGCACTTACTAACCTTCACCTGCTCTCTCCATTTCTGGAAGTTAAAAAAGCTCACATTGGGTTTTCCATCGAATCAACAAACGTGGTAAGGGTCTATTACTTCCCTCACGTTATATATTGTTCGTACAAATCTTGATGCTTTGTAGTACACAAGGTTCAACTGCTGAAGGGATCTTATCGTAACACCAAACTAGCTAAACTTCCTTCTAAATAAATAATGCCTAAATGTTAAAAGTGAAAATCGTGGTTTGAGCTAACGAAAAACTAGTTCCTAGTTACGTACGAAATGGTATATGCTAAACATGAAGGAAAAGGTCACATGATCACCTCTTAATTGCCCCTTTTTAAACAGGGACCCGCACTATAAAAGGGCCTTGGCCTGGCGCTCGTCACCTTCAGTTATCACTCAACCTCCGAAGAGACATGACATGAAATAAACAGACTATTCATGTGTAAAATTGTTTCATGTAACATTGAACACAGAATAACTAATTACTTCAGAATCATAAGTTCTTGTTGCTTTCTGTTTCAAACACAGAGAAATTATAACGAAACATAAAATACTGTAGTGGTAAAAGAAACGCAAGTGCTCGTAATATGCGAAGTTTCGACGAGACACCCGTTATGCTAATGACCGAAAATTTATCGGAGGTGTGAGAACGGTACAAAATTTCTCTGAACTTCCGACAAAATTACTTATAAAACTAAAAACGAAACGAACTTCGCTTACGTTTCCTTTGGTACTACTGTGTATACGAAATTATTACGAACATTTTAATTTTAGTGGTTATGAATTGCTTTTTCTCGACTGCTCAGACCCTGAGAGTTGAATCGCTACTTGGTCCAAAATATGAATTTTGAAAGGCGTCAGATGTGAGAGGAGCTTTGTCTTTTATAGCGCGGGTCCTTGTTTAAGGTTGCAATCTCTAGACTATTTAACTGGAAGCGCGGCCATGGGTTGAAGGAGGAACTACAAGTTTGTACTTGACGGTGTAGTCATGCCTTAGCGAGTGGCTTTTGATGATACAGCTTTGCTGGATGTGGATATTAGAATTTGCTCTATAGATGTTCGTTCAAATACTCATCCCAGCACCTATTCGGATAATAAGCCGAGCCAACTGCAAAACAATAATGGTGCCTTGGTCGAAGCTTCTGCTGTCTAACAAAAATCTTCGTCAGACTCTCTCCCTCTTTCTCTGCTTGACAGGTGGTTTGATTTAAACAACCATGGAAACAATGCGCTTGTTTCATCTGTCAACTCTAAAGCCCTGAAAGCAAAACAAGATTTAGAACAGAAAAGACACCAACGCGATGAGATATAAGATTCATATAAGAACTTGGTCCTCGTGTCATTGCAAATAACACTTTCGAAAGTCGTACGCCTGAAATGCAGCACATCTTAAAACGTTTTAGAGGAAGAGAAGGCAATAGAAATTTGTAAAAAATGCCACTTCCTCACCCCATACTATCTATGAAATATGACCCAAGACCACCCCTCAATATCTGACCGCCCACTAGCCTAGACATTTATAACTGTTTCACACTACCCTTGACATAACTGACCGCACACTAGCCTTGAGTTACCTTACCCCACATTACTCATGAAATACCTCATCTGACTCTAATCCTTATATTTAACAACTACCACCAGAAGGGGAGGTGAATAGCGGTGGATTTATACCGCGCGAAGCGTCGACGTATATATCTAGAGCTAGACACCGACCCAGTGGGGGATAGTTAATTTAGTATTTACCAGAAGATAGGGATAAAATGCACTTCATTTTTCAAAGAAATGACAAAGTTTAATTTTTTTTCTATTTTTAGCACGAGCACTTCACGTACATTTGAGTTTCGTTTACATTCTTCAGGGTTTTTGAAGAACATAAATGTCGTGGATTTTAAGCAGATTTTGAGAGAAAATTTTTGTCCTAACCATTGAAACCAAAAAACCAAATCTTGCTGTCCTCTTCGTGTTTTCTGGAATGATTCTTCGTTTAAAGCAATCATTTCCTGGTCTATAACTAACGGGTAACGCGACGCCATTTTGCCTACCGCCTCAAAATCAACAAAGAGTTCGCGGCTCGGCAAATATCCACCGCTAGTCAACTCCACTTTGGGGGATAATTGTTTTAGTATTAAACTAGCAGGTGAATAGCACTTTTGAAATAATTAATTTAAAAAAATCTTAAAAAATTCACAAATTAAGATGAGAGACTATTTGTTATAAGGTCTGCCATCCTGTTGTCCACACTTGGGACATAAACTTTCTCGAGGCACTTTTTCAGTTCAGTTGGAGTCATTTTCTTCTCTAGCCGATACTAACTCATTTTATTACTCAAACCATGCTGCAAAATGTATTTTCTTTGTTAAAATTTTCAATTTTCTTTCGTGTTTACACGGCCATGCATGAACAAAAAAGTTTGTAAACAACCTTAAAATGTCGATGGTTTTTCTCAGCCGCCAGCTGGTAAACAATGCAAAAAGCTGTGCTGTTGATATTAAACGAAG
>JAOBRD020980466.1:0-11999 GCA_027575215.2 Hydrozoanthus sils
ACAAAAGAAATCATCAAAATCCTTTTGTTCAAGGGCACCAACATGGCCGCTATGACGTCAGGTGCAACCCAGCAATTGGCAGGCAAATATTTCATTTATTGTATTCATTATGGTTTGGCTGAGTCATCTTCCCAATACGATTTCCATTGATTGTTCTAGGAGTTGTTTATATTTAAACCCTTACCTTCAGTGGTCAAACTATGTTTAAAAGTCTGCTCATTCTCCCATGGAAATGACAATTGTATCAAACTAACTTCAGCCGGGCAAGTACACATGTACAGCTTAAACTGCGAATCATTTTCTATTAATTCTGTTTTGTTCAGTTAAAGATCCAAGCTCAGTAAAATTTTTAAAAAAAGTTAGTTGTCCAGCCCGAGCCTCAGCTTGTTCCTAAATTGTTCTTAAATTTAGCCATTCTAAGCCTCATTGTTCTTATAAAGTTGTTCTTATAAAGTTGTTCTTATAAGAAAAGCCTGAATCCGCAAAGCACTATTAGTTAATGCCAAGTGCCACACGCCACAAGCACGAAGAACGTAAAATCAGGATGGTTGGCTGAACTCTTGTGAGCTACTGCACAAATTATTGAAATCGAATCATATTAACACTGAAAGAATATTTGTTTCGCGTCTAAAACCATGTTGAGCTCATATAATCCGCCAAAACATATCTGCATAATATATACAACCATTTTTGTATTCAAAGCTCGTGTTTTGTCGAGGTCAGAGGTTCAAATCGCTCCCTGAGGGATTTCACAATTCTTCGTGTAGGCCCATTTCCTTTCGGGATAGTCCTTTTAATTGGGATATTGCCAAGAATTAATTATTCATCTGGTACATTTTCATTTCGTACGGGGTTGGCCGGCTCACTTTTACTAAAGAGGCAATAGAAATACTCGCCAATATTGAAAGTAATCTGTTGCAGAACCACATCCCAGTCATCCCAACAGGTCTTAATTCAACTTGGACATTAACTCATGCTTCCTGTGAAAAGTAGTTTGTCAGAATTTCGACCAAGGACCAACGGATATTTGACCTTTTGAAAAACAAACTGAAACTGTTGTTCTTTTGTGTTTTTACGAGTCCTGGAGGTAGAAGTTCCTCTGTATACGACTAATTGCTAGATAATTAATTCGGCTGTAACATTGTTTCATTTCAACCATAACGTCAGTATCAACAACATAAGTTTTGTTAGCTTTACAGCACTAATTTTTTATTACAATTTGCTAGTAAAGAAAAATTCCTTTAAAATTTTAGATTCCGCGCTAGAATTCTTGTTCTGTTCAGTGGTATGAAGCAGGCAGTGATAGTCGATTCTATTTCAACACTTCTAGTGTTAAGGTTCGTATTGTGTTGGCTAAGGAAAATGAAAATAGTCTAATAACAACAATACAAATAATAATAATAATAATAATAATAATAACAATAATAACAGCAACAATAATAATGATGGTAATAACAATAATAGAAATAATGATAATTAAATACTTATACAGCGCTGTTTTTCCATGATTCAATCGATGTATATCATAAAAAAATACTAAAAGTAGTTGTTAAAATGGAGGGGCTCAGCTGTTCCATACAAGGAGAATCAGGTTGGGCTATGAATAAGTTGTACAGTGAAGCTTAACTACAGCCTGGTTAGTTCAGTTAGTAATGCGCCAGGGTACTGTCTGGGAGGCTTGGACACGACACCCGTTTTCAGGCCTAGTAATAACAACTGGGACCTAATCCACAGAAATGGCTGATAAGGGGTATGGAAAGGTTTGCTAAGTTGGATTGTTGGAAACTCGGGCTAAAAAACTGAAATATGGAAGACCCCCCCCCCTCCTCCTTCCCTTATGGCCTACTATATTGCCTTACCAACCCCTGTTACTCGTTCCTTTTATGTTAGGTATCGTTTTGAATCTTCGGATTCGCGGCTCCATTGCTGCATTTTTGAGCACCAAACAAATGTTTAATGTATTATAGTCCACCAGCAACAAAAGAGATAGAGTATGTATGCTATAGTTTAATACGGTTCTGTATTATACGCATATAGGTTCCACAAAATCATATTAAAAGTTTGAAGGATTGGGCAACAAAAGCAAAGACAACTTCAGATTCAGCTCTTAGTCTTAACGTGAACATAAACACGTGCAAGTCTTTCCAACAAAAACTGATATGTACACGACCTTAGTAGTATGTTAATCTGTACACGACGTGCTTTAGTCTGTTCATAGTTTTCCACTACATCAAATCTTGTCCTCAGTTACCATTTGAATACAGTGAACATAATAAAGAAATGTTTTCACTATAACACCTTGAAGCTAACTTTGAATAATTTACTACAAAAATGCCGGGTGCATCCACACAAGAAAAAAGGTACTGTCCCTTGTACAACTCTCCATCTGACATCTTGTTTGGCTCGGCTGTTAAACAATGGAAAACATGGTTAAGGACAACTTATATACAAAACATACACTAACAACAACGATATGTAGACTGATTTTTTTTTATGCATTATGATTTTATAGATTTACTTTTGCTTTGTTAATATCTTTAGTTAGGGGGGATTAGAGATTTTGGGGATAGCGAAAGGGTTGGGAGGGAGATTTAAAGAGGGAAATTGTTGAGGACTGGACAAGCACCGGCCAAACCGTCGCTGCTGACCATGCGCGAGTGTAGCTTTGGTTTGGAGACATCAAAACATCAATTTCATACCACAACTAGATAGAAGTAAACAAAATAATTGGTATCATTATGCAAGATGGTTTCTACTTTAACCTTTTTTTCTTTTTCTTTGAGTCAAACAAACATTTCAGATATGAAAAAGTGTAACGCATTACACCACCTACATCACGGCTTCATAAAAGTAAGAAGGTTTAATCAACAACACCAACGACAAGCATTTATTTGCACTTTAGGTTACAATTATTCAAGTTTGTACACATAATACTTAAACGGAAAGAGAGTGCAGGTCACCTGTAATAACAATAAGGCTTATTGGAAACAGGTGGCCTTTACAAAAGAGAAAATATCAGTAGTAAGAGTCAGAATGTGATTAGCGGTGATAAAGTCTACAGGCAGAAGTCTTAATCGTTAGAGAAAGACCCCTACCTGTAATATCATAAGTAACTTGTAAAATCGTAAAAGTGCAAGATAAATGTACAATGAATACAGGCATATAAATTATCAAATTTATCAATTAATCAAGACGGAAAACCAACACAATTTGATCAATATGGAGAACCAACAAAAAACAAGAAAAGAGGAAGGTTTAATCAAGATGGTGAACCAACACCAGATAAGATAAAAAGGTTTAATCAAGACGGAGAACCAACACAAAACAAGATAAGAAGGTTTGATCAAGATGCCCGAGAACCAACAAAAAACAAGGTAAGTAGGTTTAATCAAGATCACCTGTTCTAGCACGTTCCCTCGGCAAGCATAACGTCGTCAATTTCGACGGATCCTCTTGCTGATTGGACCTCGGCCTCAAAGATGACCTGTTAGAAGTAGTGCAGTGAGTGATCTTTATGGTTAACAAGTAATTACTTGGCTTAGCTGTGCGAGAAAGTGATGGCAAGGGATGGGAACAAAGTAAAGGTTTGAACAACAACCGTAATGTTTTACGTATTGTAAGTTTGTATTTGTATACCAAATATGGATATCAAAGACCATCGATCATCTATTGTGTATTGTTAGGTAGTATTTGCTAAAGATCGAGTCGGAACTACAATGGTAATGTCAAGGGTGGTAGTGATTGCCACGGTAACGGTAACAGTGATGCTGAAAGTGATTGTTGCGGTAGTCTTAATGGCTGTGATAATGGTTTTTGGTGATGGTATTAGGGACGGTGATAGCAATGGTGATTCTGCTTATTGAGGTTATTGTGCATGACGGTGATTGCGATGGCAGTAGTGATGCATAGTAGTGTGGTAAAGTGATGTTTTTAGTAAGGTATTTCCAAAATCCAATGCTATATCAAAAAATTCGGCCTTAACTTTTGCAAACTTGTGCTTTTCGTTCTTACCGAGAATTTAGAGGAACTCTTGACGTTGATGTGAACCTTCTTAAAATGACTAACTGTCCCTTCTTTGGAGCTATTCCAAACTTCAGCTTCACCGTTTTCCGAGTTGTATACCATCACATTCAGTTGTCCTGTCCGGCGGTCAGGTATGCGATACCAAAAACTCAAACAACTCGCCGGTGTGGCAGGAAACTCCCCTGAATTGAAGCGGGAATAATCATCAACGGAGCAGCCAGCTGCGTTCACCGCCATGAAGTGACCTGGTTTGTTAAAGAAGACGATCACATTTCAGTCTTAAAATCCATAGCGCATGTAGAGTCTTAATTGGTCTGGTTCTAGACCCTATTTATAAATGGTATTATTTTGTTAAATATTTTTTTGTCTCGATTCAAATTACCCTTATTTCTTTCAAAACTGTATGTTATCCAAAACGAGGCAAGAAGTAATAGACTAACTGTGTTTAGACAAACGAATATTAAAGTTGCCACCACTATGTTGAGGCGAGAGAAAAGTAAGTATAAGAATGGGTCAGTTTGTCATGATACCCGACTATGGGTGGGTCGGGTTCGAACGCCGTGTTAAAGGCGTGCTGAAGTCTGATTTTTGTAAGTTCAGGTGAGCTAAGCACGACTGTTGTGCTCAGGGCGTTTGAAACGGGCCTAAACATGCATGGGATTTACGAACTTAAAGTGAATACACACTTTTATTGAAAGTGAGCTAATATTGTGATTTATCTAGTAACATTATGAATCAAGAAGGTTAGATCGTATCAATATTTGAGCCAGACGAAATCTAGTGTACAATACTGAAAATCATAACATGCACACCTTTGAGACCAAAGTTGTCAAAACAAGAAATTTGAGCAGGTGCAAGCTGTTTATCAAATCATTCCCTTATGCAATGCACACACATACACCAAATACCAGTACTAACAAGTAAAAAGATACTACCGTATTTTCCGGTGTACAAGTCCACCCCTATTTCTTAGGGTAGAAAATTCCACTTTTGTAAATTCCGATGTTTAAGTAGAAGTCATTTTGAAACTTTGAAAGTGCTACCGTTGTAAGTGGAGTCGACATTTTAGGGCCAATTTTTGGGCCTTTAAGTTTCAACTATGATATGGTAAAACAATAAATAAAATTTTGGAGCAGTTGGCATTTTCTTCTCTAACTATAGACAAAGATTTAGTAACAGTCTCGCTTTTTTGGGCAATCTTTTACATACTTTAAACAAAAAGGCTAGCTTAATACCCTTCCGATCTTTGAATATTTTCCATTATGTACAGCCAAGAAAGGAAAAATTACCCTGTCCCGAAGAAGGATTTCTTCCTCCTTGCTTTCTTTTCCATTTACAGTCCATGTCGTTAAAATCATCGTTTCGCCAACCGCAATCTCCACGGTCGAACGTACATCCACCTGTGGTAAAAAACACGGATTCTCTCACAGTTTAATTAATCACATGGTTCTAATTTAAGTTAGTTTTCAACGATAAAACAAGATGCAGTGTGCCATCGCTTACAGTGGATAAATTAGCGTAATACTGAAAGTAACAGCTTTCTGGAGATTATCATCAAACCTAAAAGTATACTCTTTAAAGAAAACTAATTTAAACGCCAACTTAACTCCGACCACTACAGCAACTATACCATATATCAAGGGCATGTCTGAGACTGCTGCACGGATCTTGCAGCCCTACAACATTTGCGTTGCACACCGACCCATCACTAAGCTACGACATCTACTGAATAACATTAAGGACAAAGACGAACCCAATAACAGACAAGGAGCGGTTTACAAAATTAAATGCTCCGACTGCCCAGCCTCCTACAAGGGAGAGACAGGACGAAACCTTAATACGAGACTGAATGAACACAAACGAGCGACTGGAAATGGTGACTTTAGCAATCACATTGCTGAACATCATCGACTCACGAACCACACTATTGACTGGGACTCGGCACAATGCTTGACTTATAGTACTAAGTATTTTCAACGACTGACTTTGAAAGCTGGTTCACTAACTTACACTGACGGACTCTACTCAACAGATATCAACATTTACCAGCACCTTACAAACGACTCACTCACGACGTAAAACACAGCGAACGGGACAGAACGAGCTACTTTACTTAACGAATCGAAAACCACTTATCACGAAACAAAACTTCAACCCATAACCAATCACATTACAACTTAAGCGACCAATCAGTATTCGCGTACCAGACTATATTAGTATTCAACTGACGCACTATTCTTCACTTGACTCCGAAGATGACTTCCGCACAGGTTGTCAAAACGTCAGTCACTTACACCGACAACAGTCCTTCTCAGGACTACACTAACCTGGACAATCTCACCATACGATCTAAAACTCAGTTTTGCTTAATTTTGTTAAAATCCATGTTATTCTAGGTTTTCGCTCACTCCCTTGAGACGACAGAAACAAGAGACGGAGCAGTCATGCTGGTACTCTAAGCAAATGAATCATTAAAGTGCTACTGAAAACACATTGCCATTGGTATTTTTGTAGCTCTAAGGGATTTTCCAACACTTCTATTCGACTTTAAACGGATAAAAGTGCTTACCTGACCATTTTAAGTCCGTGAAATAAACTTTCAAACTAGTGCATTCAATGAGGATAAAATTTAAAACATACGACGGCGGTTTATGACGTCAAATGGTTTGAAAGTTCCTCAAGCTGCTCTACACTAGCTTTTATAGCGAACTAGTGATTTTTGTTGCTCAAGCACTGGGCCATGTAAACTTCGCCACGATCATATGAATTTGACCGGAATGTGACATCACACATACCTAACGAGCTTAAACATTTTCGCAGCTTCCGCATGAAAATAAGCATTCAGTTTTCTTCGTAAATTCTCAGTAAAATTTATTTTTAAATCTGGTTACAAGTGTCCCAGCGGGAATTATTTTAAACTAGTTTGAAGATTTCACTTCAGTTGCATTTTAAAGATTTTGTTCAAGGGCACCAACATGGTCGCTATGACGCGTCAGAAGAAAACTGACAAGAAAAATAAACTTACCCAAGATTTTTGCATTTTTCGCACCACAAGGTTTCACTGAACACGGAAGTGTCTTGGTTCCAGATCCTTCACACGATTTTCCTCCGCCCTTAGGATAAGGGTCGTCACACATGCGAGTCCTGGTACGGGTCGCCTTTCCACAAGTTGCTGTACAGCGGGAGAACGCTGACCAGCGTCCCCAGTGGCCATTGATGACCCCTAACGGAATTTCGTGGTTAGTGGTTGATAGTGTTAATGGCAATCTCTATACTAGATACCTTTTTTATTTTTGTCCTCGATGTTGCCTGATTACTTATTAGATTATTGATTAACGAATTGATTAATTAATTGATTGGCTGACTGGTTGGTCCAATCAAATCAGCCAAGTTTTTTGGCTTGTAGATTGGCTGGCTGGTTGGTTAGTGGCTCGGTTGTTTCCTCGGTCGATTGTTTCATTCAGTAGAATGGTTAGTTGTTTGATTGATACATTCAAGCTTGGAATGGTTAGTTGATTTTAATTCTGTCGCTTGTTCGATTTGACTGATTAGTTAATTAGTTCGTAACAAACCGTGTGATTAACCTATTTTCCCAACCTGGGCCCTGGTCCGATTTGGAAAAAACTGATAAAGTTTTGATGAACCTGCTGGTGAAAAATTAAACCATCTTTGTGGCCTGGAAGAATTTTGGGGAATAGTTAAACGTATAAATTATTGATAAACATTTTAAAATGGGAGTAATTAAAAACTAGAAGCCATTTGTTAATTTTTTTAATTCTTCGGTCATGTTGAACAAGTCTGGGTAGACTGGAACGAGAGGTTTTCGGCGGGAAATTAGAAGCGAGTGTGTTTAATTGCAAACAAGATTGTGTTCAGGTCCATTCAAGAAAATGAAGAATAACAGAGCTCTCAAGTCCCATGCACTGAGCGTGAGTCTCACGCATTGCGATGTAATCTCACGCTTTCTCGCTCATATGATCGCGAGTATTTCCTCACGCATCAGCACTCTTCTGGAAGGTAACTCTACTGTCTTGTGCCTTGTTCTAATAAATGAGTGCGTTTCCGGCAATTTGAGAAGTGCAAAAACTCAAAAATTTCCCGGAGAGAAGCATCCTCCCCCCCCCCCCCCGATCCCTTAAATGTAGCCCGGCAAACTATCTCACTCTTTGGAAAACCACAATTTGAGCAAAAAACTTGGAAATATGTACTCATTGCCATGTCCTAAACTAACCTGGTAAAAAATTTTCTATACTTTTCTGACCTGGCTAAAAAGTTGTGAAAACCTGGTGAGGTTTCAGAATCAAGCAGGTCTGTTACATGTGGTTGTCAGAGGTAATTTATGCGTGTTAAAGTAACGTGCAGCTTTTAGTTGGCGCCTAACAAATGGGCAAGTTGGTTAGTTAATAACCTGTTAGGTGATTCGTTAGTTAGATAAATGGGTTGGTCGGGCTAGTTGGTGGTTGATTGGTTTAATTCATGGGTTAAGGAGATTCTGTTTCACCATCACAGGACCAAGCGAGTCACCTAGAGTAAGCCTAAGTAACACCAGGTCTCACACTCGTTCTGGTCTTACCACTACACTGGCTACATCTGACAGAATGTGTTTCAATCCCGTATTCATCTGCGCCAGGACACAACCTCAAGTCTTTCTTAAAGCAAAATCGCTGTCGGCTCTTTACGCAGTCGACGTCACACGGGCCGTAGGTAGTCCATGAACTCCAAACTTCATTTTTCCCTAAAAGTGATAAGGCTCAAAACGTTAGATTTTCCTTCCACAGATCAGCCAACGTTTCGTGAGCTATAGACTATGCATGTTTGAGCTGAAGTGCCATGTGCAATCATAATCATAAGGTGGTGAAACTAAACCATATATATCCAACTCTGGCTGGCTGCATTGGTGGATGTAACATAAGTGGCAGACACATTCTATTTTCAACACGCACTTAGCATTTTGACCCTCGTCTCATTCAGTTTACGTTCAAAAACCTTCTGTACATGTAGAACTACAAAGAGGTCGTCAAACTTAGTTCAGGCTATTAAAGTGAAAGTAAATGTCATGTTTGCCGGTTTTATATTTACAAGCAAACTAAAAACATTTCTATTAGACCATTGAATATTCCCTTCTTTGTTTTTTCTTTGGTCTTGACACCGACTTAATAGCATTTTTGTATTACAAATTTTACTTTGAGGAGGACCATCTCGTTCAAGCCCTGTGGTTTTTATGATCCTTCTCGTCACCTTATTTTCTATTTATATCAGTTTATTTATCTATCTTTTTTTGTAATTGAACGGCAAAATAAATAAAATAAAAAATTTTTGCGTGGGATCCTAGCCACATAAAATTGTGTATCGAGTCTTGCGGTTGAAGTATATCCAGTGTCTTAAAATATTATACATCTCAAACCTTGATAATTAGTCATTCACTGACTTAACTTGAAATACCAGTTGTGTTACTTACTTGAACATTCGTACAAGGCGTTCAACCTCATCTTGTCGACATCGCTCAGCTTTTTAGCGTCGCCGAAGTTTCTTTCCTTTCCATCAATTACCTTGATGGTAGGTTGTCCGTTCTTGCTAAACGCAAGCTTCCCATAATGCATTATGCTATCGTAGTCGTATTGAGTGCTCAAGTAGTCCACATCCTTATTCTTATACTTGTTAAAGTTTTCCTTTTGCCCTGAAGACGAAATGACAATAACTGTTATGTCCTAAACCGGAAATGATTTTACCAGAAGTTTTAACCTAATATTAAACTTGCTGTGGTGCATTGTGGGAAAATAGTTCCCGCCTTTTTTTGTATGTAGTAAGATTTTCTAGAATGAAGAAAGTCGCGCGCGTTGATCCGCCGTGATTATGGCTGTTCTTTGGAAGAATTTTGTATTGGCATCGAGGATTGTTGTTGAACTATCACAACTAATTATTTGGGTTATCTGTGCATAATAACAATTATAATAATAATGATGATGATATAATAATAATAACAATTAACACTTATTCTATTTCAACTGAGGTGGATTTATTCATTAAGCCACTATCCACCGAATATGAAATAGAATAAGTGTTTATGTGTATACTAGCGAGGCAACTGATCAGTGGAAATTTCCTTTCAAGAAAAACAAAAGGTTTTTTTTTAAAAAGATAATTTTATCACTGAGCGTGGCGAAACTCACGCGTGAGCAGTCTGACTAACAACTACAAAATGTCGTGAATGGCGTAAAACAGAGAGTTTATTTAAGCTTTTATTATATCCCGTGTTTAATAGGAAACTTTGACAGTATCGTGGTCCGAAACGGACGCGAAGCGACTACCTCCGTCCGCCATTTTGTTTCGGTGTCATTATCTACTATTTCGGAGGTAGATATTGTCTCACATCTACAATTTCTAAACCAATCAGATCGTGCGTAGCCGAGCTTGTATATAATAATAAAATTTATTAGTTTTTCCATTAACAGCTTTTAGAAAACTAATTACATTTATTAAGCATCTTTGAAAGAATTTAGGGTGTGTCTTCAAAAATACGTATTTAGTAAATACACTAATTTCCAATTACGCGTTACTGAGGATAAAAGAAGTTCCTTCAGCTCCCTCTTAGAAGAGAATTTCACAAACTTGTTGCACGTCACAAAATGGTGCGCTGCATCCGACGTGAGTCGCAATGACCGAAAAAATTAACTAAGCGAGTGGAAGTGTACTGACTCTTTTTTTTTCAAAAACCAGTCGTTTTTTAGTTGACTCAGCCAGCTGCCGCCATTGTTATTGCTATTTACTATGGTAACCGTTGCGTAGCAACCGCCATTTACCGTTGCTGCTACCGTTTGTCATTCCTACTATCGAAATAGTTTCCTTGACCTTTGTCGTCATAAGCAACGTGGACGACAACATTGAAAACACACTTCTAGTTTGTCTTTTTGACTTTGAATGTCTCGTTTGCTTTCTATATTTTCTCCGAATTACGCTTTGTTTACAGGAAAAAAGTAAAATTTCCTCCTTAAAGATAAACAAACAGTGACTAACACTTTTTCAATCATTTGTCAAACGAAAAATAGTGGGACGGAAGTTGTCACGTGATCGACTTAGACAGAAAGAAAAACTTTGGTGGATGTTAAGTTTTGGTCGCGGTGAGAATAGCTTAGAAGTTAGACATGATCAGCAAGATTCATTTCATTGTCGGTTCGGCATTAGATTACAAGGGAATTTTTCTATGTTTGATTCTGACTGTATTCGGTTGCTGTTAATGGCTTTTGGAGAAAGGCCGAAATATTCGGAACCAAAAATTGACAAATCTTCCTGTAACCCTATTTTTGATTGTTATCAAAATAGTGTTATCCTTGTTGTTGTTATTGTTGTTGTTGTTGCCATTAACTACCATTATTATTTACTGCTGTTACACGTCTGAACGGACCTGACATAATGTTTTCCCATACTATCTGTATGAAATTGTTTCTGTCTGGGCGCGACTGCTCGTGATAGAAACCCATTGCGTGAAACATCTCGTGCAGTATCGTGTCTGTAGTTTCACAGCCATCTCCAATAGAAAGCTCCTGGTAGCCTTTTTCGTCTCGTATGTTGCCAACGTACGACCAGCAGCTGTAAGGAGACCAAACATGCGATAATAGTTTAAAATGTCCATGCATGTATTACAACTGGTAAAGATGGATCCTCAAAACGACAATGCAAAATGGTGCAAATACATGTGCAATCTATTTGACTGACGTACTTCTAATCATACTGGGCCTGGTTGTACGAAGCCTGGATAAGCTATCCGCTGGATAAAAGCTAATTGTCGTCACTTAGGGAAGAAGTCAAAACAATGGTATTTTTAAGAAACTCAATTTTGTCGGAGGAGGTGGTGGGTGGCGGCACAGACCCCCCTACCCCGCCCCACCACTTTTTCAGAGTTCAATTTCTCAAAACCTGATTTAGGGGTATTGGTTTTTATTGTATTATGGACTCCCCTCTCCACAAGGAAGGCGTTG
>JAOBRD020980572.1:0-11999 GCA_027575215.2 Hydrozoanthus sils
TTATTTAGGTCCGCCATAGTAAACTTTTGACCGCTTTCACGAACAGAACGAGACCAGAGGCAAAGCAATTTTCACATCAGCGCTACAATTTATTTGTGGTAATTTTGACATTTCATAGCACCTGTAAATGACTCGTTCTGATTAATTGCTATTTCCCGCGCTTAATGTGAGAATGACCAGGTGCATTGCTTTGTACAGTTCACAGTGACCCGACTGTAAGGTGTCAAGAGTTTGGCTGTACAAAATTCACAAACTACTGGACAGTTTCTGAATGAACGACCATGGCAAGAGCAGTTTCATTTGAGTTCAACATGTATTTCAAAGTAGATTTTGAAACTGTGATCCGAGGACACCATGTTTACAAGTCGACTTGGACCCCCATGATGGATCAGGAACTGGAATGTGAACAAGACACTCGCGATGAAGCAAAGGAACACGATGTTAACGCAGTGGGAGTTTACCTTGTCAAAACTTCACCAATACTTGACGAATTAAAACGATTCGAACAAGTTTAAAAACCGAAATTGTTATATATTTTTAAGAAGTAAGGATTTGTTTTGCGTCTTTAAGAAATGTTTAGTTATGAATTCTTTTTTCTTTTCGCACCCGCCAAGATTGTCGGAACATGCGTTTGTACCGACAATTAAAGGTTCTGTCAAAAAGATTATAAAATCTGATTTGCACGATTGCCTTTGGAGCTTGTGAGATCCCTCTCGTGCTCGAAAAAAAAAAAGGTTTGAAAAAAGCAGTGTGGATCTTTTGGCAATGTAGATAAACTTAACTGCAACTATCTGAGGCGATTTTATTCTTTCTAAATTAATTCTGAAGTAAGGGAGTAATAAAGCAAATAACTCCGGTCTTGACAATTCGTTTGAATATATATATTTTTTAGATCAACATCTAAAACTAGACTAAATATTTATTTATTCTCATCCGCTTTTTGAGTGGGCTCATTACCTCTGCCTAAAGGCAGCACACAACTACCTTTTTAGGTAGACTAGTTTTTTGTTAAATATTTGAATAAACGCCGCACCCCTGGGTTTATTCAAGGGCGGTGTTTATCAATATTTTGGCTGTCAGGTGAGGCATTTATTCGAGGAAATACGGTAATTAACATAAAAGGCTGCCACGCGTTTAAGTTCATTCATAGTAGTACTAGTGGATAACGTTAAATAGCTGGAGATTATGCAAGAGTCTCCAGGCCATGTACAACTACGGAGAGTTTTGAACCAGGTGGTATAAGTTTTCTCCACCTCAGTTATATCAAACCTGAAACTCTGTATACTTCATGTTGGGTTTATTTTGTACCTGGTAAGAGTGTGATTCAGACTTGCCACAAATCCTCCAACTGACTGCCCCTTCTTCACAGAGTCATGGTACGTATCAAACCCAACCACCATCAAGTCTTTCAGCTGGATATTAAGTTAATAAACAATTAACATTGGATAAAACAAATATATTTAAAAAGAACATCTCAACTTAAAATTACCTACACATACTGAAAACAAGGCAGGCAATCTTGTCTCATGAATTATCTACCCTAACAAAAACCAAACTTTGATTTTTATTTCGCAAACATGTTTTGCCAGTGTCTTCTTCTGTGCTTTCTTGGAGTTGGTGATTGAATTACCTATGCTCTCCAAGAGTTTATACATTTTTCTTTTCGATCATTTAAAACTAAAAATTCAAAAAGGCCTAAATGAGCTTTGACCCTACTGCCATAGGTATCTCTCAAGTCTATAACCAACAAGTGAACCATCAAGTGTGTATGTTCATTCAAAAACTTATTTTCAAAATCACAGATGTTCTGCAGTTCAAATTTGATTGAGTACAGATAATCCAAATTTGTCTAACCTTCAAAATTGAACAAACTACCAGTTGTATGTGAATTAAAACTTTTGAATTTATATTTAACAGTGTCACATCTTCATGACCATTGGTGGTTAGAATCTTTAAGTTGGAACAACAGCAGCAATACTCATTAAATGGTTACATAAAAAAATTATTTCATAATTTGTGATGCAGGAGATTTTAAGGCAGCACACTACCTTTTTGTTGCTACTGTTGCCAAGAAACAAAGTAGCCACTAGTAGTAGTTTGTAATGATTTTCAGATAGAGCTCGGAAACTGCCGAAAAAGTATCAGATGGGCAACAATGACACTATATTATGCAAACACAAACCCAATGATCAAATTTATGTTAAATACAACTACACAACCATGAGGCAGTGGATGACTTGGAGCTTATGTTTTCTTTCCTTCTTCACTGTTCTTCAACACACAGATAGGGGATCACATTTAATCAGATGTTTTTATGACTTTCTGTAGCAGTTATCAGGCACGAATTTAAACAATATGTCAAAAGCCATTTTTTCAACAATGCAGGCTTTTTGTTTGTAGCGATTATTAGGTAGAGCATTCAAACAGTGTGTCGATATATTTTTGTCAACAGTATTGCAGGTTTTTGGTTTCGTATTTGAATTTCTGACTACTTTTTAATTCCGTCAGTTGTAGCAATCAATTGTTTATATATAAGTGCTTGCCCTTTTGACATTTCAGTAGAAGATTTTTTTTAACATAAATTCTCAAGTCTCTAGTTAAATTTCTCAAACTCTTGCAATTTCATTCTTAAATCTGAAATAAACAACAAAGAATCATGCCAGTACAGTATCTGAAGCAAGTTTTACTTATCAATTTGTTTTTTTTTTCACAGAGCTCACAACTAACAGTTTGTAAATAGAAACTGTTTATCGCTGGATGTGATTTTTGACTTGTCAAAGTTTGTAATTATGGCGATGGAAAATAATATTTTTGTTGAGAATTTAAAGTTAGAGCAATTACAGCCCTTGTCTAAAAAATAAATTTGTGAGCACATCTTAATTCAAAAGTAAGAAAATGGAGAATGCAAGAATTTTTGTAAAGAAGAAATAATTTTCTATCCCAAATAATTAAGCTCAGAGAATAAGCCAAAAAAGCTGCTAAACCTACTGGAATTTCTAGAGCCCACACTTCTCCTCCAAGCTTTACATTCAACTGGATTCCAATCTTTGTTGCAACACTCATTAACATCTGTTTCTTTGAAATGGTTCGGCTAACCACTACCTGTGACGGAACTGAAATCAAAACGGCAAACTACCTTTAGAAAGTTTTTCCCAGATTTGTTACCATATCAAAATACATCCTGAAAACACTTCAAAATTAAGTAGGAGTAAAATATAACTCTCAAGGTAGTACTGATGGGTCAGTTTTGGAATTTGAAATGCTCTATAGAATTACTGGGTGATCTCCTAGTTATCAAACTTTCAATTCCAAAATTTCAGTTCAATATCTTCAATTTTTTTAACAATTTTTGTATTTTTATTCAGTTGATCAAAAAAGTTCACACCAAAAGCATTGAAATTGCACAACTTAAAGTCAGCTATCAGTACATTTTGGGACAATAACTATTAGATACCTATAACTGCAAACACATTTTAAACTGAGGAAGTTATAGCATTTTTTGTGATTTCCTTGTTTTAAAATCCTGTATGATTGACAGGTGTCAAACTTCCTTGAAATAAGTTCAACCTGCTCTGGACTTGATGAAATTTTAAAATTGAAAGTTTGATAACTAGAAGATCATATTAATTATAGAGCATTTCAAATTCCAAAAATGACCCATCAGTACTACCTTAAACTTTTAGCTAAGTACCAACACATTATTTTGGTTCAATCTAACAAACAAATCAAATTATTTTCAATGTATAACAACTCCAGAAGAACTTCCACTTTATACATGTCACTTAAATTACTGCATTTCACAAACTTACCAGGTTTTTCCAGACAGCAAAGTTTCTTAATGGAGTCATAACGGTCTTTACGGTTTGTTGGTAAAATGCAAACCACCAACTGTGTGTTTGGATTCATATTTTCTCTGATAGTTCTTAGGTATGTCTCAGTCCTGTCATCTGGCAAGGCTTTGCTAAAACCACAAGAGCAAAGAACATTTTTTAACAACTTTAAATTTAGCTACTTTGGTCCAACCAATTTTTAACTTACTCAGTAGGCATTGCAACGTTTACTCCCATGGGTCCACAAACTCGTTTCAGAGTTTCTACGAAATCCTTGGCAATCATACTGTCTCTTGACGTATGTACTATTAACCAATCTACCAGATTCACTGTAGAAATGAGCTTTGAACCTCTCATCTCCTTACTCCAATCAGCTGTCTTTTGGTTATAAGAATACTGCAAAGGAAAATGGAAGCAATTTGTTTAGAAATTAAAATAAAAATCTGCAGAAAGGAAAATTTCTAGACTGATTTATTAGTTTTATCTTTAGCAGCAAAGGCAATAGATAAGCAGACAATGACCAACAGTTTAAGCTGCAAGACCAACAAGATTGCAATAACAAACTGAAAGCAACAATTGTTGATGATTTTTATTGTTTAATACAAGAAGAAGAGTTTTATTTGTACCCACTTATTACATGACTTTTTTAAAATGTTTTTTTTACATGTTTAGGGGTACCAACTTCCAAAAAAAACTTGATAGTTAAAAAATGCTTGGAAGGTTGTAAATTAAGTCTAAGTTGTGTTTTGGATCAGATTATTTTATGTGTACATCTATTACACTTTTAAGGGAAGTAATAAAGAAGAGATAGTAGATACTAACAATACCTACAATGCATAAACTTTAAAAACAACAACTAGTAACACACTTGCAGAACACACCACACAAAAATAAAGCATCATATAACACTTAATAACCAATAGTGAGGTCTTTACTGGGAAATCTCAGACCGAGCGAGTGATGTTAATAAGTTATTTATTATATGGCTTTTTTCAAATTATGTTAGAATTTTTTTGAAAAAAAAAGCGAAATAAAATACAGCAGAAGTTGGTTTTTCACATCCCGTCATGCGCTCTCAACAACATTAAATCGAGGCCGTAGCACAGTGACCACGCTTGTTCGTAACGAACACAACTCAACTCAGTTGAAAAAATTACTTCGAAAAAAAACCAGATCTTTATCAACTTCCAATAGCACCAATTTCCACATCAAAGTTCAATTAAGATGATGTTCAGAAACACACCAGGATTTCAAAGTCAAGCAAAGTTTATTAGTTGTTCAGTCTCTTTAACCAACACTGGCATAGCGCACGATGAACGCTTATTTGATCATTCTTCGTTGTTGCTTTCAATGCTTCTTTTCTTGCTGGAAATCTTCACTGGTTCATAAACTTGGAAGTCATATTTGAAGCAGCAGCTAATATTGGTTCCTGTGAAAACTCCATGGGATTGAGCTGCCCTGGAAAACTGACACTGTGAAATTCACTCTAAACTATGGCATGATCGCTAGTTTCCTGAAGGTGAGGTAACTAGTTGAAACTTGAGGAAGGGGCAGGGTTTTTGAAACAACTCAACTGTAAGACATTTTTTGCTGGTAGTTTCTCTTGTAAGACTGTAGACTCTTTTTTCCTTTAAAGTATTCCAGAAACCAAATGTGCGAATTTGTCGGTGCTGAACATGAAGTACCGCTAGGAAAAATGGAGAATCTGGCTGAACAATTTTTTTGTTGTCACCTCTTGAAGAGTTTGTAGTATTTGAATTTTATCGGACATCTATCCGTGTTTTTGACGTAAATCTACAGTGAAAAAGGTCATTGGTGGCCATTTTCTACACCTTTGGTTTTAAGCTTGATTTTTGAAAGCAGCGTTTCGCGGCCATCTTGAACTGCAGTGTCTCCTCTCTTTCAGAAATATTTGAAAAACTTTGATGGTTTGTGTTCAGTCTCTTTCACCGGTAAGTCTAACATCTACACATCTTTTTTGGTTTAAGTGAAGAAATGGCCGAAAGTATTTATGTCGCTGTATGTTTTTTATATGTAGTTTCACTTTTCCACCTGTTGCTGCTGCAAAAACTGACTAACTGAGTAAAACTCATCTTAGAATTAAATTGAACATGTCCTATTCATGGTTTGTTGTTTGAAAAGTGTTTCAATATTCTGCTTTAGGCTCGTCCGAATAATATTACTTACTATCTGAATGTTCCTCATTGCTCATATAAATTTTAATAAAAATCTTTATTATTAATTTTTGAAAAATGTGTGTTGTTTAAGTTGTTTGCAAATGTCCAGCAGAGAGAAAAAAGTTTGTAATGCCCATTGTCGTTACAAGTAATTCCAGCCCTCTCAGCAGCCAATCACAGCATGCATACTATCGTAGCCATATAATAATAAGTCTCATTACCTGTTATAACTACAGAGCTAACAAAGTAGAACTTAATATTTAGGAATCATTTCAATTTTAAGTTGTTTTTTTTGAATTGGTGAAGAGTTAGGTTTTTGATAGAATCATCAATGGAATTTCGAAACTTTAGTTCCCTGAAATCATATGTTTAATTTTCCATAGTTTGTTCTTGCCTTTGGTAGATAAAAAGACTTTTTTTTCGAGGCTCTTGTGTTATAACCATATACTTTGTCAACAGTAATGAAGAATGACTTAAAGGCACAGGGTAATAACTTGATGCTATATTTGTACCCGAAAGTTGATATTGTAAATGTTACTCATGAAATGTAATCAAATTTAGTTACTTAAATAAAGGGATAGAGTGCTCATCAAAATTTGAAAATGTAATAATGCGTACAGTTTTCTTTTGCAATGTATATAATCTTTTTATAGTAGTTTCATAAGTATTCCCCCATGCCAATAAGCTATATATAAGGAATGGGTTTATCAAAGAATAATATAAGTTCTTGAGAATTTGTGAACTTACATAATAACACAATTTTGAGAGGAGACCTACTGTACTTCTTGGTGTATAAGTCAATTTTTTGAGATACAAAATATGGGTCGAAAAATTGACCTTCTCTTTTATATGAAGGTCATGAAATTTTGTTCTTCAAAATTTGGACCAAAATGTCTGGAATGTCGTGTAGAAATAACTCGTTTTAAATATATTTGTTTCCACAAACGTAACATAAAATTACGTTAGATGTAATTGTTGACAGTTCTTTATTTATTCAAGACATGCTAAAATACATTATAATAAAACACATTTATGCAGGAACCCGCAAAGCACACGGGAAATACATGAACATTTCACTTTTACTTGTCCAATCAAATTAGTTTGTTCCCACGCTGTACGTTTCATCTTTTCCGAAAATGAGACAGTTCTATATTTCCTTTAGTACTGTATTTTCTTTAGTATTTTCTTGAATGCGGAAATTGATTTGTTATTTTTGTACTGGCTCGCATGCATGCACGAAACAGATCAAAGCATTTTTTCAAAAAGCAAATATAAACTTTGGTTAAATATCTACTAGTAAATCAGTAAGTGAGAATGAATTTGATGGATTCTAAGACTTTTAAAAAATGTTTTTAAGGATATTGGTTAAAAAGGTGTTAATTGACACTTGAGATGTTTCAAACACTGAAACAAATTGTCTTGAAAAGTTTATATTTACTTTGGTATCCAGTAAATCAAAGTGATTTTGTGGCTGAATGATTGAGTGCTAACTGTAGAAAATTTTTGATTCTCTTGGTGGTGTGTTGAGAACAATTTGTGAATAAAATACTTTTAAATTGAAAAGTCGACTCGTATGCAGCAATATTGCAAAAGTAGAGATTTCAAAGGCAAAAAATAGGAGTCAACTTATATGCTGTGAATAATGGTAAACTTTGTGTGAATTTCTTAGCTACATATTCAATATGCTGTAATACAATTATTCCTGTCCTCTCCATCAAATTAAGCTTATGGGTTGGAATGCACAAAACAAAAGATTATATATAATAAATTTTATCAATCAATACAGAAAATTATATTCCCCTTTAATTAACAAATGGCACAAACTTTTCTATGGTATAAAACTAGCACTGTAATGTGATACCTTAACTTAAACACAAAGGTCAAGGCCTATTTCAAATACTTATTGGAAAAAGTTAAATAATTCAAATGAGCTTTTACATTAAAAACAAATTTGAAGTTAAAGCTATTACTTTTACAACCCTTACCGAGGTATCTCTCTGGTAGATTGTCTCTCGTGGAAGAGTTCTTCCTTCCATTTTCAGCAGATTGTTATCAAACTGGAAAACAAAATAACCAGGCAAATCAAATGATTTAATCATGCTGAAGGGGTTCATTTTGTTTTCATTCTTAACCCTTTCACCACCACAGTCCGCTTTTGCAGCTTGAAATGTACAGTGTCCAGAATCCTACAGGCCGCAGAAGCGGCTGCGACAAGTGGATGTAAACAAATGCTTCAAACTAAAGCTTTTAGCTATAGGGGGGTCTTGGTATTGAGCAATTGGCTTGGAGTAATTCAAACCACATTTGCTAAAGAAAAAATGGCAGATATTTCATACAAATTAAAAATAAAATCTATCCTAAAGTAAACCTAAAAACCTGAAGTAATAAAGAGTGTGACCTCATACAGTGTTTCTTTTTGGTGAGCCAATAAAATCAATAGGTCAAAATGCACCACACTGAAGATCCACAACTTTTACTGTTTTCTTAAAATTTTAGCAAATTTGATTTGAGAGGACAGATCCTATCACACAGTTTGTCTGTTGGTCATTCCACAGGAGAGTTGCTCCGCATTACATGAAGTACAAACAGTTATTGATCCAAATAAGGAGGCCATACAACTAGATCCAAATAAGGAAGCGCTGACACTTCCACAAGCCAATGAAACTAGCAACCCCGCATGTTTTTTATTTCAGTAATTCTGTGTTTGATAAGTTAGCATTTTCTCAGTATCAAATGTTCTGTTTAATTTAAGAAGTTAGATGATAACTGGCTGGAACTGAAGGGGGTGAAGGTCATTCACAGTACATTTCTGAATGACAGCACTGGCTATCCTACAACTGCTCAACAGCAATATCTTTCCCTGTAGTAAGATCTAGTTTAGAGAAACCTAATATGTACAAGGTTTCTTTCAATTCTAAAACAGGAAAGTGATTTTATAAAACCACTGAAAACATGTCGGGTGTTGTTGTTGAGATGTCAAAACTTCAACATTTGAAAACCCTTGAATATTCACCAAACAATTTGGAAAATTTTGATTTTAGAAAGAAAATTAACTCATCTTGAAAATGAAATAATTTTGCTCTTAGAGAAAATGTGTCCTTCACTTTTTATTTCACATCTGAAGTGAATGCACTCACTTTGAGAAGGACTGATACAAGCAAAATGCTCAATGGTGAAAGGGTTAAAAAAAGAATCCTTACGACCTATAGTACACATTAAGGGTCTCGTGCAAAAACATTTAAGTCCCAACTCATTTTATGAATCAGTAGCTGAATTTTTGGTACATTACTATTCATTGTTGGAGGTCAGTTTGTCAAAACAGTTGTAGCATTCACATTTTTTGGTTACAGTTTTAAAACCAATTGGCAATGCTGTACAAGATTATTATTTGAGCACAGTTCAGTTTTCCTCCAAAAATAAACTAGAATTTAACATAGCCCAAATTTGTTAAAATAAGTCATGGAAAAAATTTCTTCACATGTTTTCAAGGCCTGTCTGTTTTTGCTTAGTTGTACCAGTGATATATTTGAGAACTAAACTGATGTGTTTCCATACCAGTTGTCTGCATGTAAATAATTCGTGGCAACTTTAATGAGAAAGAAAGAAACTATGGTAAACAAACTTAAGCTCTGACAGCAGTGTTAAAGAAACTTACCCTCAAACCCCATCCTCCTAACTCTGCACTTGCTTCAGGGTTTCTAAGATTTTAAACAGACTGCCTTAAATTTTTAAACAGCAACTCTTAATTATAACAAAGTATGAAAGAACATTTTAAACAAGACTAGTTTATGTATAAACTAGGTAGGATTGTTTGACAGAAACCAATAGCTGAAAGTTGCTAACCTACCCATTTAGATCTCTAATGAAATTTTCCAATTGTTGTTTTCTGGCAGAAGGATCGACTCTTGTATGAAAAGCAAGATCCTTCATCAAACCAAAATCAGCTCTGATCTCATCTGACAAACCTGTTACAGAAAAATAGTTGTACTAAACCACTTTAAGAGTTCTAATACATTTACTGATCTTGAGGATGCTGTAGATCGGCAAAACTTCAATTTTCATATTTCCAGCAGAAAGGTCTAACTTAACTGTAAATTGTGTTTACGTAGATACTGGTGCTGGACAACACTACTTGTATCATCAAATTACTAAGAAAATACTAATTCATTATAAGATGCTTTACTATTGAAATTATTTATTTCAAGGCAAGCTTATTCAGTTGTTACTACCAATGAACTGTCAAGCTCAATTTGAAGCTGCTCTTTGTTTATCAATCCAAAATCACTAAACTAGTGCCTATGACAAGAAATATTTTGTTACATCAGTAGACAGACATTGCTAAAATGAAGAATAAGGGAGAAAAAATGTTGTCTTCGAGATATTGACATTCAAAATTTTCTACTGATGAAGCAAGTTGTTAGATAGGTACGTTTTCACCTTTGTAAAATCTGCTGCCAATAAAAAACCCTTTTGATGAATTTAAGCCAAACTTTGGCTGATAATGTATCTCTAGGTATTCTTCAGAATAGTTACAAATTTTCATTAAATGGTTGAGGATTTGCAGCAGGTTTCAAAGAAATGAAAATTTGCCTATACAACAACTGACACTATCAGCTTAAAACAATAACAGTGCCTTTGGCTCCCAAAACGGCCTAAATTGGCCAACCTGAGATGGTTCAATTCTTTGTAGAATACTTTTTGTTATTAAAACAATTAACATCAAAGCAAATTGCATCTACTGCACATATCATTTTAATAACATAAGGGAGATCACTTGTAAGTGCTGAACGTCACCGATCAATTTTTGGGGAAAACGATGAGAGAAATGAAATTTTTAATGAAGATGCTATGGAATTAGATGAAGGTATTTTAGCCAGCAATTCAAACGAATCGGAAAAGAAAGAAACTTGTGAGGGCAAAGCCGACGAAAATGAATATTATGAATGAACAGGTGCATGCAACCTGACCTTCAAGGCCATGCCTTTCGAGTTTTTTCACAATAATTCAAGTTCCTTTTTCGGAAAATCTATGACATTTTTTAACCCTTCAGCTCCTGAAATGGCTTAAACCAGCCAGGACACAATGTTCTGTTTTTCCTGAAATGGCCTAAACCAGCCAGCCAGAGATGGGTCAAATCTTTGCCTCTCCCCTCCCCTACACAGTGTAGAATTTGCTTCTATTGTTTTTTATTAAAACAATGAACTGCCAATCAAATTACAACAACTGTGCATATAATTTTACTAACACGAGGGAGATCACGTAAGTTGAAATTTCAACATCACTTGTAAGTTTTGAACGTCATGGCGATGGCATGTGAAGAAATTAGTTATGACGAGTTTCGGTCAGTTTTTGGTGAAAAAGGTAAGGGAAATGATGAAATTTACAATGCAGATGCTAGGAAATTAGATGAAGATATTTTAGCTGGCAATTCAAACAATTTGGAAAAGAAACAAACTTGTGAGTAAAAGGCCGACGAAAATGAATATTATGAATGGAAGAAGCACATGAGACCTGACCTTCAAGAGCTTGCCTTTTGATGTTTTTCCCACGATATTCGGAAAATCTTTAGACAATACTTTTCTTTCAAAGTTTATTTGACAATGATCTCATAGATCTTGTCACTGGGAAACAAACAGCGAGACAAAAACAAGTTGGTTAAATCGTCTTTTGAAATGGTGGGGCATTTTGATTCAAGAGTTTTAGTACTACATTATTTGTGTCTAACTGCATTCGTCGATTACTTGTCAATGAATATTTTCGTAGAAAATTAACCCTTTGACTACTGAACCGTTCGGGGCCCAGATCCCTGTTTTTCCTGGATCAAAATGGAGGAGCTGCTCATATTTAAACCCGTAACCAAAACATATATGCACAGTAGAAATTTTGGTTGTTTTATGCAAGAATAATGACACATCTCAATAGCAAGAAAAATTGTTTTTATTGTTTTTAACTTTTCTTTACACAAAGTAAGTCAAACTAGGTCAAACCTTTC
>JAOBRD020980682.1:0-11999 GCA_027575215.2 Hydrozoanthus sils
CAGAAATGAAATTTTTTAAACAAAAACCACATAACTCACTGCTGCTGCATCACAGGTTACCAGTCCCCGGCCTGCTCACTCAAAATTTACATTCCAATCTTTTTTTGATTAAAAAGGATACTTTGACATTGACATTTTCTTTGGTTATTCGAATTTTGAGTTCGCAAATGACAACAGTTTTAATCCAAAAAGTAAAAATTTAAGCTTGATAGGGACTTCAACACTCTGTAACAGAAAATGAATGTCACGTTGTGGTTGACTTACTCTGTACCTAGTTAGATCTAAATCACTGGTAAAATCAAATATTTTGTCTGCTATTAAAAACTAGACAGTTTGTTCAAAAACAAAAATATGAAAGACTATAAAATCATCAAAAAATATCGAAATATCTGAATGTCCTCCTGTTGAATGGAGGTCAAATGGACCAATCAGAGTGAAGGATGAAAACTGATTCTTTCCCTCATGTGAAGGCCATTTCATGGTTAGCAGGCACAAGCCTCTTAGGAAAGTTAACTCAAAAATTTTCGGTCTTCTAGAATCTTTTGACTGCAAAATAACATGCGTGTGGAGCAAAATTTATTTGGCTTTATGGATCCATTGTTCTTATGAGATTCGGAACTTCTGTTTGTGAGGAGAGAGTGATTTGTGGATTGACCTCTGGCTGAAAGCCATGAAGTGTGTTGCCTTCCCTTTTTTCTGTGGGGGGAACAACACATCTTCAAATACATCTACCAAATGGCCTCAAAATGGCACAAAAGCCAGAACAAAACAAATGAAGATCACATATAAAAAATAAGTGAAGTTGATTCCAAACTAGGTAGTAATTTGCATGTATTTAGTGATTCAAAAGAATTTCCCATACATTCTCTTTTACGGTAGTTGTCATTTACTTATAAGTTAACATTAAGTCGGTCGTACTAAGGTTTGTAGATGCATAAAAAAGTCGAATTTTACATTTGGGAAGCCTGTGATCTGATCAATACATTGCATGAAGTATTAACCTACAGGTAGTAAATCTTCAAATCAAGGGTTTATGATAATAGTATATATAAACTAGCTGGAAAAAAAAACTTAATATGTGTTCAGAATTTCTCTCTTTAAAGACCAACTAAATTTTAATGTTATGACCTGTCATGTTTGTTTAAAATGCAAGGAATTTGGTATTAATTATGCAACAACAACAATAATAACTTAGAGTTTAGAATTTTTTAACCAACCAAAAGAAACTTGAAAAGAAACATAAACTGAATTTATTTAAAAGATTTTCTTATCGAATGAAAAGAAACTTAAAAAAAAAAAAAAGAGCATCGAGCTTTCGTTGAAAACCGAAAACTGATCGAGTAAATATGATGTGCGGGACTGGCGCTACTAGCAAACCGTAACGATTTTGGAATAAAATGGTTAACAGACATTCCTTGACGCCTCACGCCACCCACACGCGTTCGAACACGAATTGTGTATAAATCGGGATCATCTTCTTTTCAACTGAAGGCTTTCAAGCGTCGACTCAGGTTTTTAACATTGTGTGTCAAACACAACAATAGCGCTCGTCTCTATACATCTGAAATGGACACAAACATTTGCGACGTTCCGCAGCTAGACGGGAACGCCAACAACATTACTTACATTAATAGTTTTAAAAGAGTCCAAGACCAAGGAGGGTACGCTACCCTGCTGGTCGCCTGTGTGCAGTCGTCTTCAACTTTACAGCGTGAAAAGCTCCATTTGGAATTCTACAACTACAAGAACAACCAACGTGAAAAAATCTCCACCCTTCGTTTTGTTGCCCTTTGAGTTTAGGAAATTAAAAACTTTTATAATTTTCTGTTTACAAGGAGAAACGTAAGGAAGCTAACAAGCCACTAGTAATCTTAAGTTAAGGGCAAACTACAAGTGTGGTTTTTGAACCGTTACGGGTATTGCCGTTCTTATTGCTTGTAAGTTCCTTACGTCAACATAAAGAGTACGGAAACGGGATAAATGTCAGGTAAATGTATTCGTAGCCCTTAGGCCAGAAATTACGTTGACTATGTGATGACTTGAGTTTGACTTTGCGCATTGCTGTAAATAAACTTACCTCAACAAATTCGGCTTTGGATTTATCAATTATTTATTCCATAAGAAGGGAATACCCCCATTCATTGTCAGTTTGAATACATATTTGGTCTCCTTACCATCGCAGACAAATAAAGCCTTCCATTTTCCATTCTTACTTTTTAAAAAAACAACAAGGAAGTGATGAGAATGTTTTTAGCAAAGCCTGCCGGGAAAAAGGGGAGATCACAGTGCGCATGAGCAAGATCTTTTCCCGCCACATGCAATTTCAAAAATGTTCCAGGTTTTCTTTCATTATCATCCATAAAGGGAGTGAGTTGTAGTTAGTTAACGAATTTCAGTATGGTAATGAAATGCTATAAACTTTGATTGGGTTTTAGAGCGAGAGAAAAAAGCACTCTCACCTCGCGATCATTACACTAGTTCCCAGACCGTAGCGTAAAAAGGAGATGAAAACAAAATGGCGGATTCTTCAGACGTTGTCCTTAAGTTTATCAGCAGTTGTGAAAACAAGAATGAATTGCTCTCAACGGCTGCCAAGGCAGCCGAAAGAATGGACTTGAAGGTTAAGTGGTTATCGGATTCAGATATGGAAGACGTCGAGTTTGATAATGACAACTCTCTTGTGGTTTGCGATGCATTCAGTGGGCAGGATTTTGAAAAGTTGAAGGCTAATAATTTTCGCATCATTGGCCCCCCTTGCCTGTTGTACTGTTTGCAAGAAAAACGACCCCTTCCGAATGTCAAACACCCAGTCTATTCAATGACCATGGAAGGAATAAATATCTGTTGCACAAGTGTGCCAAAGAAAGATAGAAACAGGCTTTGTGAATTGATCCAATGGATGAATGGAAGTTTTGTAAGAAATCTAACCGATATTGTGACTCATGTTGTGGCTGGTGAAGTAGGATCAGAAAAATATCGAGTTGCTTTGAAGTACGGGAAGCCCATCATGTTACCGGAGTGGGTCAACAAATTATGGGAAGAATGTCAAAGTCGACTTGTACATGCAACAGACGAAGAGTTTGTTAAGTACAGAACCCCTTGTTTCAAAGGCTGTACTATCTGTGTTACTGGTATTGAGGCAGAAAAGCGAAAGGAAGTAAAAAAATTAGTGGCCCTTCATGGGGGAATTTACTCAGGAGACCTTAATATGAACACTTGCACACACTTGTTAGTTGACGTTGCCAAGGGAGAAAAATATAACTATGCTCGGAAATGGAATATTCACTGTGTTTGCTCACAGTGGTTTTATGACTGCATCAAATCAGGGCACTGGTTGGATGAAATTAACTACAGGACAATGCCAGACAGTGAACAATCTATGTCAGGGCAGAGGCTAAGCATTATGAATATCAGTACTGTTAACAGTACTACCTTAGGTAATATGTCAACAAAGTCAATTGAAAAGAGATCGCTACCCAAAACTGCTGCCAAAGCTGCTTATAAAAGTGCCCAGAAGCATGGAGACACATCCCTTATTGCTGACAATGCCAAGCAAAACAGAATTTCCAACTCAAGTTACATTAGTAAATGTGAATCTGATTTTAGTTCCGAAATCTGTGATGAAGAACTAAATGTCACCATTGAACCTGGTAATCAATTTCTTGATGGCTGCAAAATTTTTCTCAGTGGATTCAGTGGGGTAAAACTTGAGAAACTACGAAAGATAATCAATTCTGGTGGTGGTACAAGGTTCAACCAAATCAATGAGAGCATATCTCATGTTATTGTTGGAAAAAGAGTTGAGAGTGATGTGCAAATGTTGACTCACTCAAGTTTTCAACCACTTGTTGTTAATGTACACTGGTTGTTGGAGTCTGCAAGAGCTGGCAAAAGATTAGCGGAAGAAGGTTAAGTATTGCATAAATGATTATTTTTATAGCTTGAGAATTGTATGAGCAATATTTTTGCCCAATTAAAGTGCAACATTGCATTGTAAGTTTTAAATGATTCTTGTTGCTATTTGTTAATCCACAAATTGCAATGCAACTTGCAGCAGGAAGTTGTGTATGTACTCGCTAATTAGCACAACTATTATCTGTATGTTTATAACCTTCAACACTACAATTTTATACTACAAGTTGGACAAAGGTGTTACTCAGATAAATGAATATCTTGTCTATTAACTAAACTGACATTGTAAAGTGCTCTTTGGCATAATATGGGAAATTTTAGCAGTTGCAAAAGTGAAGCCAAAAAAGGTGTCCAGTGCGTTTATGACTTTCTTACTATAACCTCTGTAAAGCTATTGTGCGCAGGGCTCTAATAACTGAGCCAATGGAGTCATATCAGTTAGATTACTTAGGAGTAAATCAGATTTGATTATCTGACTTATATATGTTGTGGTTCAATTTTGTCCTTGGTTTGAGTTTTATTTTCCGTTGTTTCAAACTCAATATCATACATTACCATACCATATCCAAATAAAAAGAAAGACAAAATTTTAACTAAGTATAAAATTGATTCACAACATACATACCAATTTTCTTTGTTAAACCCCATTGGTGCTTCCTGTTTGCAAGCACTTTATAGGGTTTTAATAGAGATAGAGAGGGGAGGGGTTAACGATTCAACAAATAATTCTTTTGAAACTCTCAATTTCTTTCATCCATCCATCTTCTGCACATATGAGAACAATGACAATGTTCCGTTTTTGTAACTGTAGTTGTCACTTACTTGCAGCTGTCTTGAAAAAGACCAACTAAACTATCTCGTAAATATAAGGCTAACAGTTTATCAACAAATGTTTGAGTTTTTGCCCATGAAGCACTGGGCTACTAAACTATGAAAATCTCCTAAACTTCCTGTGTACAGTACACCCTAGAGAAGACAATAATCAACAAAGAGTAAAACAATCTTTGATTTATTAGTGATGACAATTAGATTTTATCCAGCAGATAGCTTATCCAGGCTTTGTACAACTGGGCCCAGCTTTTCATATTCTATTCATATTACAATTGAACTGGATACTGGATCTGCAGTGTCAATGGTAAGTAAAAGTGTGTATCAGAAATACCTTCGTCATGTGCCACTCAGAGAGATGACCCTGAAACTTTGCACCTACACTGGAGAGATTGTAAAACCTTCTGGGGTCATCACCGTCATCGTGGAGTACAATGAGCAAAGAAAGGAATTGCCCTTGTATGTGATGAAAACCCAGGGACCATGTCTATTTGGAAGAGAATGGCTCCAGCATGTTTCTTTAAACTGGCTTCTCTTAAAGATGGACGCCCAGTGCAATAATCTACAAGATGTGATGGATCGCCACAAATTTGTATTTTCTGAAGGACTCGGTCAAATGAAACAGATTAAAGCATGCATCAATGTGAAAGAAAATGCCAGCCCTACATTCTGAAAACCACGCAACATAGTGTTCTCAAAGAGGCAGATGGTGAAAAAGGCTCAAAATGATCTTGAGGCCACAGGAGTGATACAGAAAGTAACACACAGTGAGTGGGCAGCCCCCATTGCGACACCACCTAAGAGAGATGGGTCCGTTCGAGTCAGTGGAGACTTTAAAGTTACGGTAATCCCTACCCATAGGTTGATGAGTATCCACTTCCTCGCATAGACGAAATTTATGCTAATCTCAGTGGTGGCAAATGGTTCAGCGTGATTGACTTAAGGCAAGCATACCTGCAAATGGAACTGGCTGATGAATCCAAGCAATACTTGACCACTAACACTCATCAAGGTCTATATCAATACCAGCGTTTGCTGTACGGGATTGCATCAGCTCAAGCGATTTGGCAAAGAGCTATGGATCAAGTGCTTCAGGGCATTAGTGGTGTCCAGTGCTACCTAGATGACATCATAATTACTGGAAAGACAAACACCGAACATTTGCATACACTTGATGTAGTCTTATTAAGACTAGAGGTACATGACCTCAAAGTGAACAGAGAGAAATGTAAGGTACTTCAGGAATCTATGTAGTACCTAGGACACCTTATCTCTGCCAGTGGTTTGCACCAGGCACCTTCCAAAGTGCAAGCTATAGTCAGTATGCCAGCACCATCTGATGTTACACAACTGCGATCTTTCACTGGTATGGTGCAATGTTACTCCAAGTTCTTACCCAACCTCTCCACAACGTTAGCCCCTCTGAACCAGTTACTGCATAAGGATGTCACATGGCATTGGACTGTCCAGGAAGAGTAGTGTTTCCAGAAAGTTAAGGCTTTGCTACTTGAGAGTAAGGTTCAAGCCCACTATGATCCTAATTTGCCTTTGCTTATGGCCAGCAACAGTTCTGCCTATGGACTGGGTGCTGTCTTATCGCACCTTATGCCTGATGGTTCGGAAAAGCCAATCGCGTATGCGTCTCAATCTTTGTCACAACGTGAGAGACAGTATGCTCAAATTGAAAAAGAAGCTTTATCTATTGTCTGGGGAGTCAGGAAATTTCAAACTTACCTTGAAGGAAAAAGTTTACCCTGGTAACCGATCATAAGCCACTGAAGTATATTATGGATCAAGGTAAAGCTGTCCCCGTCACCACTGCCGCAAGTCGTCAGCAAAGGTGTTTATTTCTCAGAGCTTTCTCTTACGACATTAGGTTTCAAGGAACATTGCAGCATGCAAACTGTGACAGAATTTCTCGTCTACCTCTGCCCATTTCCTCAGCGGAGACACCAGATGAAGTACAAGTGTACCAGGTAACAGTAGTGGAAGCCCTACCGGTGAAGGAGAAAGACCTAAGGATGTGTACCAGAAGGGACCCAATGCTTTCGCGAGTCCTAAAATTGGCTCAATTGGAATGGAGTACTGATGATGATGACCCAGAAGTAAAACCTTACCAGCAACAAAGAAGTAAAATCTCAGTGCACCATGGGGAGATCCTGATGTGGGGGACCTGAGTCATAGTGCCCCAGAAGCTAAGAGAAAGAGTCCTCCACACAATTCATGAAGGACACATCGGAATTGTCAAGATGAAGGGATTGGCCCGGGGATACATGTGGTGGCCCAACCTTGACAAGGACATCGAGGTCAAAGCCAAGACCTGCCAAGGATGCCAAGAAGTAGCTCGAAATCCTAAGTCTGCTCCTTTACATCGCTGGAAGTATCCAGCTCAACCCTGGCAAAAGCTCCGTATAGACTTTGCTGGACCAGTTCTGGGAAAGATACTCCTGGTTTGCATGGATGCACACTCAAAGTGGCCAGAGATTATAATCATAAATGATACCACCACCTATGAGACAGTGGAAACACTGCAGTCTATCTTCGCTAGAATGGGTCTTCCCAAACAGATTGTGTCCGACAACGGGCCCCAGTTCACCTCTAGCACCTTCGGGAAGTTTGTTGAAGAAAATGGAATGCGGCACGCCACAGGTGCACCTTACCACCCTTCTACAAACGGTCTAGCGAAACAATCCGACCAGATTTTCAAGCAGGCGCTGAAAGACAACAAGTCTGATCGATCATTGCAACACAAACTGGATAGGTTCTCGCTCGCTTATCGAACAGCACCCCATGCCACTACAGAAGTTAGTCCCGCCCAACTTCTCTTTGGACAGAACTTGAGAACCAGACTGGACCTTCTGATGCCAAATCTTAAGAAGAAGGTGGGTGGAAAGCTTCTTCAGAATGAAAGTAAGCAGCTCACTGTAACGTCGACAGGTCAGAAAGTGTGGATTAGGGACTATTGTTCTGGTCCAAAATGGGTGAGTGGAACTGTAATAGAGCTGCAAGGTCCTCTACTGTACAAGGTTGAAACTTCAAACAACCAAGTTTGGAAATTTCACATAGAGCAACTGAGAGCTCGGGAGTCAACTGACTTACCACCAGCTGTGGGAGTGACAGAAGCACCTTTGGAAGAACGTTCTACTTCCACCCAAGATACGGAACCACCAGTTGTAGCTGCGGATGAATCATTGCAAGGTGATTCCCCAGAACCTCCTCCACCATCAAGTACTACTGCTACTCCACAGACCACGAGGTCTGGTCACGTTGTCAAGACACCCACCAAGTTAAACGACTTTGATTTAACCTAGTCAAGAACATTTGGTTTCTGAACATTGTTGTTGTTAGAACTGTTTCAAAACTAAGCAGGGGGTTCAACTTAGTACAGAACATTTGACTTCTGAACATTGTTGTTGTTAGAAATGTTTCAAAACTAAGCAGGGGTGAATTGTTATGTACTCACAAACTGGGATGCCTGTTTTGTTGTGGGCTTCCTGTGCATATCATGTTTTTCTGAGCAGTAAAAATACTGAGCAACCGCCATCTTGTCTAGTGTGTTTGTTATTGTTACTTAAGGGTTTAAAACAAAATAATAACCAGTTTATCATATTCTACTGTTCATGTATAACCAGCTTATCTTATTTTACTGTATATACATTAACCGGCTTATCATATTTTACCATACATGTATAACCAGCTTATCATACTGTGTTGTACACATGAAAATAATTATGACCAGCTTATCATATTCTACTGTTGACTGGCATATCATATTCTACAGTACATATATATATATAACCAGCTTATCATATTCTTCTGTACATATATGACCAGCTTATCACATCCATTTGTATTACATGTATGAGCAGCTTTTTGCATCCTACTGAACATGTAATGACCAGGTTTTCATACTTACATGTTTAACTAACCAGTTGTTTTTATATCACTTCACAGGTTACAACTGTCTTAGTTCAATTGTAACAGAGGCACCAGTCGTAACAAAGAGTGATGATCTGCCTGGAAGTGATGAGAATAAAATGCTCTCCTCAAAGGTCAAGGGTCAGCTGAAAGATGATGAGAACTACAATGTGTTGGATGATGAGGTGTTCCAGCAATATCTTGAAGGTGCAGGGGTGTCACCAGCTGTTGAACAGGAGAAGCCACAGGGAGACCACAACACTGCTCACACATTGAAAAAAATAGATCAAGAAAATGAACAGCAAGGTATATGTCTGTTCTTATTAAAGTGCCCTTAACACTAATAAATTTCTTTGGATCAAATAAAAAAACATATCATTTAATTAAAGTACCTTAGAACTGCAAAAAAAAAAAGCATTTTTGAATTCGGTGAAACTGATCTATAGTGGCTGTTGAAAACTATGCTGCAAAATTTCAGACATTATTTTGGTTCATAAATGTGTTGACCAGCCAATCCAAATCATGTGGAGATACATGAAAACTGTAACTAACCCATTGGAAAAAAAAGAGAAGGAAGAAGAAAGTTTAGGAACATATGAGAAGACCAAGCAATAAAGAGATTTCAGGATTAGTGGAAAGTCAGATTTACATGAATTGAATATGATGAGGAAGAGGAGAAATGTTTTTGCAAGCCATGCAGGAAGCTTTACACTAGACTAGGGTCAGAGGGCAACTTATTTGAACTACTCAAAAATGCACTGACTGTCATAGTGAGATGAACAAGATTGCTCGGCTGGCTTCACAAGTTGCCTTTGATGGTGATAATAACTAACTCCATTCTTCTTATACATCTGCAGAAGAAGATGAAGATATGACAGTTGATGAGATTGTGGAGCAAAAGATACTTACTGGGAAACAATTCAAGTTTGTCGGTTTTGCCACAGAGCAAGCTTGCCAGCTGAATGTGCTTATTAGTGAGTTTGGTGGGTGTGAAGGGACAAGTGATCATTTAGTGGACTTTATTGTGACTCCTATGAACCATGATGCAACCTCCATCAAACCCAAGAATGTGGTCAGTGAGTTATTACTATAACTGTAACAACAATATTGACGACAGTTATAATGATGTGTGTATCACACCCCAGCCCTATGAATTTTTAAAAAAAGGGTGCTAACCCCTTTTAGTTTTTACGTGGTAATATTATTATTGTTTATGTTCATTGCTGTCGAGTAAAGCGAGACAGCATATATTCTCAACATTGTATCATGTTGTTAGCAGTTGAGTTCCCGATTTGAGTCGACTGATCAGATCATGCAGTTTGTCTGTTGGTCATTCTTCAGGACAATTGCTCAGTATTACATGAAGTGCAAACATTTATTGATCCAAATAAGGAGGTCCTACCAGAACTAGATCCAAATAAGGAAGCGCTGCCCCTACTATATATTCTCAATGATGTATCATAATGTTAGCAGTCAAGTTCTCAATTTGAGTGGATGGGTAAATTCTCCACACTAGACTCCCTATTTTTCATTCAAAAAGTTTGGGAGAATTTTACTTTTCATTTCAGTAATTCTCTGTGTTTGATAAGTTATCATTGTCTCAGTTTTAATGTCCTGTTTTATGTAAGAAGTTAGATGATAACTGGCTGGAACTGAAAGGGGTGAAGGTCATATTAACAGTATGTCTCTAAATGACATCACTGGGTATCCTACAATAGCTCAACAGCATTACCTTTACCTGTGGCAGCATCTAGTTGTTGGTAATATTTACTGTTGAAATATAATTGAGAAAGGAGAGCTTTTCTGAAAACGTTTTAGAAAAACTTTTAAATAGGTATTTTGTAATTATTATGCAAATGAGCTTTTTGTTTCAAAGGTTTTTTTTGTTTTCTTTGGAATGTTATTGTTAGAGTTTACTTTTAATATGCTTCATTGGATATCGAAGTTTTATATAAAATTTCAATGGTAGTTTTTGAGTATTATCTCATTGTACTCATTGAAGAATGAAATAGAATAATATTGAACTACTTTATATTTATTCAGGTTACTTTTTGCTGGTTGGAACAAAGTTTACATGCTCAAGAACTTCTTGACCCCAGCAGTAGCTTACTGTTCAAACCACTGAACATCCCAGAGGGATTTACCCCTCTAAATGGCTGTGTACTGTCCATTAGCCAGTTCACTGGGCCTGAGAGAGATCATTTGTTGCAGCTAGCAGAATTGTTAGGTGAGACTCACGGGTGCGTGTATATGTGACCATGTGTACGTGTTTGTATGTGTCTTGGTATGTGTGACTGTGTATGTGTGTTACAAATCAGTCAGTTGATGGGGCCAGAGAGAGACCACGTACATTAAAATATGGGCATGAGTTTTAGTTTTCAAAAGATTTGGGTCAGGTTGTAAGTGTTTAGTCATCATTTTTCTTTTTCAAAATTATTTGGAGTATGTAAGAAATGCCATGAAGCTAGATATAAAACCTTTTTACAACTTGTTCGAAATCAACTGAGCTGCATAGCATTTATAATTTCCACAGGTGCTCACTGCCAGGAACACTTTGTTCGGAAATCAAGCTCCAACCTTTTGGCCAGCACCCATCTCCTACTGCAGGAACCACAAGGATCAAAGTACAATGCAGCCATCAAGTGGAATATCCCAGTAGTCAGCCAAGACTGGTTATTTGCGTGTGCCAAGTCTGGTAAAATGGAAAGTTTGGAGAATTACCCAGTTTGTTGTGCAAGAGAAAAAGATGAGGCAGTCAGCATGAGAATAAATGATGGCCATTCAGATCAAAAAGAAGACAGGAGTGCAGGCAAGAGTAAAGAACTTACTAACAAGAGTCCCCATCCAAGGGGAGTAACTACAGAAAACATAGATTCAAATGAAAATCACATGCGGGAAGACATAGAAGAGGGGAACCAATCTGCAGAAAATGAAGGCCAGAATGAGATTGAAACCAAAACTTCAAAGCCATTAATCAGGAAATCTTTTCGACCATCTTTTGATCTTACAGATGCTTTAGAAGAAGTTGCATCTCCTCTTGTTACTAGTCTTAGGAGAAGGAAGAGTCGAGGGAGTCGCCACAGCTTTCCCCTTGATGATCTGTTCGCAGAGAATGTTCAGAAGGGTGTGAAGAATGCAGTCAGGGCAGGGGGAAGACAGCAAGACAGCGGAAAGTTTCCCAATGCAGACCAGGTTTGTTAATCTATTTGAAGAATCACAACTAAGAAGTAGTCTATGAACCACTGTTCAGTCAGCAGGAGAGTTAGGAGTGAGTTCAGTTTGAATTTTGTTAGGGATTTCTGTCCGAAAACCCAAGGCAAGAAAGTGTAAGGCCTGTTTTA
>JAOBRD020980898.1:0-11998 GCA_027575215.2 Hydrozoanthus sils
AAAAAATTAACCATAACTATTTAGAAAATGAAGCCGTATCAGTTTTATATTAAACTGGTTTACAGATTCAGAGTTTTAGATTATAAATTCACAACTAGTATTAGACATTAATGTATGTTAATGAATAACTTCTTTACTACGACAGCACTCACTTAATGTCCATTAAACTAGTTTTAATGAAAACTCAAAAAAAGCTAAACTAAACTAACTTTATTATCGTCAGTTACACTGGGAGTGGTTGCCCGTTCTCCCAAGCCAGTGGCTTATGTTTATTCGTTCGACGGCACAGATCTCGGCGTGAAAGTCCCTTTTGTTGAGGGAGGAAAACCGATTTTGTTGAGGGAGGAAAACCGGAGAAACCGGAGAAAAACCCTCAGAGTCAGAAGAAGATCGACAAATTTTAGCCCACATGCAAACCCAGGATTCAATCCCGGGTCCACAGAGGTGGGAGGCACGAGCGCTAACCACTCGGCCATCCTGACTCTCAATTGCTGGAATGTCTACATGTGATGAAGCATGACCACACAAATGATTTCGTCAACACCCGAATCTTTTTAGAAGTGTGGCATTCGATCTGGGACAAAAATGCAGGGAATGACCACACAAATATTCCCGCAGTTCTCCTCCTTGGAGGAGCGGGGGAGTGGAAGAATGATTTATCTACAAATTTTTTTTTACAGTCAAGCTTCAGAAAAGTTTTTGTCCATTTCCATATATTCTCTTTATAGGATTTCGGTATGCAAAATTTTTTTGTCTGGGGTGGCCCTGCAATTTAAAAAAAAAATTGTTCCACCCCCACCCCCATGCACGAGATCAACTGGTCCGTCCCTAATTACTAAAAAAGTTAACAGCCTCAGTGTCGGTGACTTCCGTTCGTCCTACCGGTCTACCAATTATATCAGCTATCCCATTGCTCTCATGACTTTTGTAATATTAACGTTTTTATCTAAAGGAGAAGAGTAACGGGTTAATTTTGCTGCACTACTTCATTAACAAGGATTCATTTCGACAGGTGCATTAACAACTTATATATATTTTGGGAGTTCGTCTTTCTAGTTTGTTTCCGCCTGTCAAGCCAGTCAAGATTTCTGCAAACAAATTTAGTTTGTTTTTAGGAGTAATAGTAAATTGGCAAGAAAATATTCAAACTGACAACGGTTTCATCAAGCGTCCTAAGTTTCATAAATGGATATATAGCGAGGTTCAATTAATTTTCTTGCTAAAACAGGTGCGGGACGAAAACAACTCACGTTCCGTTAACAAGTGGCATGATTGTTTTATTCACTAACAAATTGCTTATTCGAATTAGTGAGAAAAAGAAAATTCATATCATTAATTAGTTTATATATTAGTTGTTCCAAATAACATCATTAAGGTTACAAGTTGTCTTACGAAACAGAACTGAATTTAAAATCCCGAAAACTCAAACGCACTGTGCATATTCACACAGAATTGCTTCAAGTATTTTGTTAAATGCAGAAAAGCAAATTTGACAAGTATCAGTAAGAGGGAATAGTTTGTAACAACACTTTTAAAAACCAAATTCATCTAAAAAATGGAGAACTCAGATTTTTTTTTGAAGAGTAGTCGATCGAATGGATGCAGTCAAGTTTGGTACTCAATACGCACTACACAAAATGTGGTCATTTTGAGATCACATAAAATACAACCGTTTTTGAAATCGCTCCTGAAACATACGATGTGTTTAAAAAAGGTTATTTTTTAGTGAAACTAGGAATACAACATATTGATGCAAAGTTTATTTATAGAAAAGAAAAAGAAGGCAGAAAACTGAATACAGCAGTCATTTTGTTAAACTACGCGAGTCGTTTCACTTTATGAATTCAGTGTGTATAAAGGCCGCATTCATAATACATATCATCATGTATAATGCATAACTCCGCTGTCAGAGATATATAACACTTCTGGCCTTGAAAAAAGTATGCATAACTCCGCTCTTCTGGCCTTGAAAAAAAGGAATAACAACCAAAGGGAAAGATAAAAAGATATGTAAAAGTTAGTTAAATAAATAAAGAAAACGGTGTTTTCTCGAGTCTTTCACTAGTCTCCGCTCGTACTAATGTTTGTTCCTGCAGTAACGTATCATTTACTTAGCAACGAGTAATGCAAAAGTTGATGTTTTTATTTCTTTAATTAGCGATTCAGTAACGGTGACAAGAAAAAACAATATAGTTTTGACAAAATATAGGTGGCACAAAATCCAGTACTATTTTGTTCTATAGAGTTCTTTAACAACTTGTATATTCTGTTGGAAAGGCCAGAGCGCCTGCTGCGCGCGTAATGTCATTATAGCTCGTCAGATGACAGAAAAAAAAGCTATCCCAATAAATGAGATACGTCCTAAGTGACAGATATTAGATACTTTTCATTAAAAAGCTTAAATTGAACATTATAAAAGAGATTTAGTTACATCCTTGGCAAAAATTGAGTTAAAGAAGTATTAAGTTTAACAAATGAAACAATAGCTTAATGAACACACTGGCTTGTCGCTGCTGGATGAAACAGGAACTGTATAACTTAATGACTGGTGTTCTTGGAGTAGGAAGCAAGATACTTTGCTTGTCCAGTATTCCGTTTTGTGCAAAAAGTTGACACTTACAGTGACTCGTTGTCTGACAAGTATGAAAATTCAGTAAGGTAACATTGTTTTAGCATGCTTTTGTTTTGTTAGAAAACAGTGACAACGCATAAGCGATGTGTTTGTTTCTTTAGTTGTTTTTCTGCTCCTTATTCAATGCTTTGTGATACCGCAAATTTTTTTACGTCGTTTTAACTGAGAAACATAAAATTGTTTTTCTAATTCAGCATTCATCAGCCCCGTTTGCTGGGTTTTTTTTTTATTTTTGTGGTAAAACTAGATATCAAAGCGGTCTACAGACTGTTTTTTTTAATGCAGAATGTCGTATTTCTGTCCTAATCTTGGGTTACTATAGCAGTTGCTTCAAATAACGAAGGGCGGTTTCGCTCAAAACTTTAAACGGCCGAATGCGATAATTTTCTTCTATAAACTTTTAAGTTGATTTTATAGCTCAGCAAAGCAGCCTTTTCAAACACTTTCGAAAATGCGGTTGCAAACATTTTGGCGAAATATTGTCTGAAACAACTGCACTTTCAAAGGCAGTTTGTGATTTTGAGGCAGTGTGAAGGGTTTTAACCCAAGAAAAACAAGTTTGATCGCAAAGCTTGAACGTTAAGGTGTGTGGAGTCCTAACATGAACTGTTGTCGGTGTAACTGACTCGCGCGTAGTCAGCCGGCTTTAGGGACGATGTCGTGCAAAAGCTTTAATATCAAACTCATAGATATGTTTGAACACAAAACCAATCTTGTCCCAAACATCGATTGAGAGCCTTATGTATTTGGTAGAGGACTGCAGTATGTCGCTTATTGTTCAGAAGAAATCATTTACGAAAATTATTTATGATTTTATAGTTTTCATCTTCAAAACGCTTTCTTTAACATGCCGGTTAAGAAAGTCTGAGTGGGAAATTACAGTCAAGCACTAGTCTCGAACAACTGGCTTCATTTCTCACTATTCAACAGTACTCGCGTTAGTTGGCCAGCTTCATCCAAAACCTTGAGTAAGTTAATAGCTAAATTTAAGACAAACTGTAAGAGTTGATAATTTTTATTTTTGCCATAGAAAGCTGTAAAGCATCTCTAAAACTTCCTACGGCGAAGATATAAAAACTATCAACTTCTTATTTAACTACTTCTATACTTACTTGCCAACGCATCAAACAATTTTTGTAAAACTAATTTCTCGATTAAGTTAGTTGAACCATAAACATCGTGTTTTGGAAACTTTTCTATTGAAAAGACGAGCGGTTTTTCAGAAAAAAATTGAATAAGGACAGTTTAAGTTGGTTCCAGCTTTTAAAAATTTCATTTGTGCATAGTAGTGCGCGCCGAACCCACCACAGCGTACTTGAAAACAATAACAATCTCTCGTCGTAAAGCAAAAAAAGTTAAAATTACAACCTGCATTTTTTCCGCTCGTGTTGTTATTGCAAAATGGCAGCATAAACTGCGCTTCAGGTTTTGAATAGTATTTAGGCGTAGAAATAAAGAGAATGATTAAACGGGCTGTGATGAGCTTATATAAAGTTCTTTTTAAAAAAAACCCATGCAAGTTTGTAAACGCTACCGACCGTTTATTTATTCTTTTCACACACTTCAGAAGCTGCGGATTTTAATATGCAGGATTCGAAGATATAAAGGCGACATTAAAACTGCAGTGAATCAATGGATGAATGAACACTATATTTTGTCTCGAGAATCCTGTTACGTTTACCAAACTACTTCAAGTCATCTTAGTTTTAAACTAAACTTGCGTTATATATAAAGCTCCACGTTCCGGGGGTCCAGGGAAGATTCTACCTTGCTCGAAATAATGAGTGCAACTATATAATCTCTGCTTTTTCAAACGAAAGGAGTGTTTCATATTCCCGTTAGCACTGATAAAAAAATCTATTGCGTACTGTTTTACACTTAAAAAGCATTCATTTTTAACAGCCCCGGTAAACTTTAGCCTTTGCAGCGACAGTTTTTTGGGGGAGAGGCAAATTGTCAAAGAGCAGGCCGCCATGTTGAACGCGCGAGCAAAAGAAAGATCTCTCCTTGATTTTCTTTCGTTAGCGCGTTCAATTCTTGATATATATTGTCGCTTGATATATATTGTCTTCCCTAAAGAAAACCGGCAGCCGCTACACAGGCTAGGCAAACAGTTATGAAGCTTGTTTTGGAGTTTATATGTACAGGTATTCGGATCCTTGTTCTAACCTCCTTGTATTGTTGTGAATAAATGATTCGAACGTCGGATAGACTTCGTGTTTGCGTTTTCTGTAGGTATTTATCGACGCATTTTTACATATAATGCAATAGTTGTTTTTTGTGTGGTAGCAAACAGTATTTAAGAACTTTTAATTGTGTGTACGTTTTCTTACATTAGACAACCAAAACTCTGGTATTCTGGCTTGACGAAGACCTCGTTAATTCAGAATTTCTCATTTGGAGCCTACAACCCACTTTCTTACAGTACAACAACAAAAATTAGTGACTGTTCTATAAAGAAAACCTCGAGATACAGCATCAGTTCAAGTTTGACTAAAATTTATCCAAAGGTTATGGATTTGCAGCAGATTTTCAAAAATGAAAATTTGCCTTCAAACCTTGCAACGTAATCAGTTGAAAACAAAACGTTTATAATATTTCGAGAACCATAAAAGGTTTTGACAAAACTTTTTCACCGCTATTCCTCATCTGGCAAGGTCTATCCACTGAGATAATAAAACATTTTCTGTTATAATTATATACACTTAAACAATTGCGTTTGCCGAAATTACAACTATCTGGTTTACTACAGGAGTGAACAAGAAGTGCTACACAACAAAACTTCAATGCATATATGAGAGTTAGTTCAACTGGATATACACTATAATGAGTTTTTTTAACGCCTAATCATCCAATGCTGCTGCAAATAGTTGAGCTGATTAACAAATAGACTTTTTACAGTTGACCTTCGCTCCAGTCCCGTCGCTACTATCTAAAATGCATGTTGGTTTTCAAATGTTTGCATAACCTAGCTCCACCATACTTTGCATGCTAAATGAGTTTAGACACTCGCACGATTATAACGCATATAATACGCGCTATATATAGAGATTTGCTCTAACCGCCTTTCTCCAAAACAACCAAATATCAGGACTCGTTTAACAGGCTTTAGGTTCAGCTGTACAAAATTTAGAATACTCTTCCGCTGGATGAATATTCCATAATCTTGAGTTCTCCTTCAGGATTTAACAAAATTCAAGACTGGCCTAAAAAAAATCAAAAATCTCAATATTTAATTCATTTTATATCAAAACTGTTTATGTATGTATGTTTCTCTCTATCTATTCTGTAATAGTATAATTTTTATTGTTAACATTTTTTTGCCTATAAGCTTATTTCAAACAGAGCCCCATTCAAACCAGTTTTGCTGAACTAGGCACCTCAGTTTAAATATTGTTGTAAAAATGATAAAAAATAATTACAACTTGATACGCCAGAAGCTTGCACGAGAGGCAACGGAATCTAGCTTCTGACATATCATAGGCCAGCCTTTAGGGAGCTAGCGATCCACTGCAATCTTTTAAAATCCACAGTTGATAAAAATAGAGCTTATGCACGGTTTGCTGTCTTGCCGGCTAGTTGCACTGTTGATTGGCAACTAAATCTCTGTATTTTTAGATAAGACAATCAAACACCGGTCGTGCAACTAAAACCTTATCATTATTAAGACTCTATACAGCATTGATTAAGCTGATCAAAATTAGTTTACAATACAGAATTCACTCAAACAAATAGCAGGAGCGCCATTTAGACAAACTAAAACCAACTTCGCTAAGCAAATCACGGCTACAGATTCGTTCATTTTCGCAAGAAAATTGAAACACCTTCTCTATATTGGTTAGTATTGGGTTATAACCAAACTTCATTTGACGTGTAGAACGACAAACTCGATACTTGTTTTGATAAAGTTGAGATGATTGCGTCAATGTTTCTATATCGTCACGGTTTGGTAAATATTAAATGATAGAGTTTACGCGGGCATAAATATGTTTTGGGTCCAACTCAGACTCATTTCAGCCCGCGTCGAAGGTGAACCCACCGAATTCTCTATTTCGCCCCTTAAAATACGCCACCATTTTCCCTTGAAAGAGCGCAATTATAATTTAAGTTATACACGGCAGAAAATTATAAGAAGAGAGAAAACATGAAACAAGGATAAACTGGACATTAATTAAAGAAAAGATGCTAATAGGAACCTTAAGCAACGAGGTCGACAACATTGACGACAACGGTTCACAAAAAACACTCTTCACTTGCTTATTTCTTTCATCACGTATGGATAGTTTCCTTTTTGTTTTGTCCCAGTTATACTTAGTGGCTAGAAAAAGATGAAACTGCTTTTCTTAAAGATAAACGAAGATTGACAATTAAAATTTTCGGTGCGTCGTTTTTGTAGCAGTAAAAACTTCAGAACTAAGGTTTTCACGTTATAGTTTTCAAGACGACGGCGTGCAGGTGGCCAGCACGGTGCATTCCAACGTGCAGCTATTGTATTCACTATTGTTCTCTGCTTCCTCGTCGACGTTGTCGTACTCCCTGATTTCCGCCTTGGCTTCCAAGCACTCGACTCAATTCAATTTTATTTTTTTAAAATAACTTTTTTACAATCAATTTTCTTACAATTTATATACAAGAACCAAAAAAATTAGGTACTCACGCATGCAGCCAACTAAAATAACCAGAGGTTAACCTAGGCAGTTGGCAGAATATAGTTTACGTAACTTTTTAATGTAATAGTGTTATACTCTGTACTTCTTTCTTTAAGTACACCATTTATCTTCTTCTTTACATATTCGAAAGAAGTCAGTGGTTTCTCCATTTTGCCAATGGTGTCCTGCTTGTACGGTTAAGTCAGCCATGACCGGCGGTTTCAAACTTTGAAATCTTATAACCCTTAAACTGCAAAGTCAAAAGCATAACTGAACCAAAAAGTATCGAAACTATTCAGTATTGATGGGACGGTCTAAAAGGATCAACAACGATTTCGAATGATTGAACTGCAGACAGAAAACGCGAATAATGATAGAAACATAAGATTTTCTTCGTCTAAATGTTAAATGTGTAATCGCATATTAGTAACAATCTGTTTTGTATGTTTTATTGTGGCTTTTAGAAACTATATTTTAACATTTGGATCTTTATCTTCAAACTCCAGGACAATGGAAAAACAAACCTTGACTTGGAACAGGACAAAAGATTTACAACCGATTTTCCCTTTTGTTTAATCAGGTTTATCATGAAACCATTTTCTCATGTGTTAAGGACTGGTCTAGTCCTTCTACTGACGACATTCTCTGAATTACAATGCTGGACTCTCAACCCCTTTTTCAACTGTCCAACTTATCCTCAATTTTCAAGTAAGTATTCATTGTTTGCAATAATTACCATTATTTTTGGTAAATTACCTCTGTTCTATTACAATACTATTAAACGGTTCTACTGTTGGTAAGTAGCCTTTATTATACTCTACTAAAATACAGACAATTCTATTTCCAGTAAGTACCCTCTATTCTACTGCAATACATACGATTCTATTTCCAGTAAGTACCCTCTATTCTACTGCAATACATACAATTCTATTTCCAGTAAGTAACCTCTATTCTACTACAATGTGTACGATTCTATATCCAGTAAGTACCCTCTATTCTACTAAACGGTTCTACTTTTGGTAAGTAGCTTTTATTATACTCTACTAAAATACAAACAACTCTTTTCTCAGTAAATACCCTCTATTCTACTGCAATGCATACGGTTCTATTTCCAGTACGTACCCGCTATTCTACTGCAATATATATACGACTCTATTTACAATAAGTAGTTACCTACATACGATTCTATTTCCAGTAGGTACCCTCTATTCTACTGCAATACATACGATTCTATTTCCAGTAAGTAACCTCTATTCTACTGCAATGCATACGATTCTATTTCCAGTAAGTAACCTCTATTCTACTGCAATACGTACGATTCTATTTCCAGTAAGTACCCTCTATTCTACTGCAATGCATACGATTCTATTTTTCCAGTAAGTACCCTCTATTCTACTGCAATATATACGAATCTATTTCCAGTAAGTACCTTCTATTCTCTACTGCAATGTGTACGATTCTATTTCCAGTAAGTACCTTCTATTCTCTACTGCAATGTGTACGATTCTATTTCCAGTAAGTACCCTCTATTCTACTGCAATATATATGATTCTATTTCCAGTAAGTACCTTCTTATTTACTGCAATATGTAGGATTCTTTTTCTCAGCTGTTTACTTAGTTTTTTCTTAAACACATTTTGCTCCTGATATCAGAAATAGCCACACAAGTTTTTATTTTTTTTCAAGAAATTTTAAATCCGCTGAACCAAAGTGAAAATTGCTTGGAATAACTTTTCGTTGGGAAACTTGAAACCTCGACTATTCTAAAATGTTTCCAACTCCGGAATGGGCCCATACCAAAGCACCCTTGAATAAGAGACACTGACTGAAATCCTCTTTTGTTCAACAGTTGACAAGTCGCAGACAACCTCCTCCTCTTGCTACAGAGCCCAAAATTCGAACGGGTACGCGGTTCCTCCTATGGAGGGCAAGCATACACTGGTGAACGACTCTCACAGTTCCCGCTCAGACCCATTAAACAAATGTGCGCGAGTGGCAATGAGCCGAGGCTATAAATATTTTTCCGTGATGGAAAATATGTGTTTCTCAGGCCCGTATGCTGTTGATAAATATAAAGGCATTGGAGAAATACCAAAATCACCAACTTCATGTCCAGAGTTAGGGGTTATTTTGTCCAACGAAATGGCTGTACATACTATTACCTATGGTGGGTGCTCTAAGCTTCATGGATTTTTTAATCAATTAAAATAAAGAAAGTATATATAGCGACCTTTCCATATGAATGCCCAAAGGCACTTTACAACGATCAATTTACCCCCAGCGGACCGGAAGCACGTATATAGGCGACTGTGGCAGCCGCTTCAAAGCGGTCCATGTATGCTGGTACTCATTTACCGACCCTGGAGGGATGGAAAGCTGAGTGGCCGTTAGCGGGAAAGAAGGTCACCCAAATAATTCAACCCTCGACCAGGCCGGGGATCAAACCGGGGACCGAACCGGGGACCTAAGGATTGGGAGGCAGAGATCTTACATGCCTCTGCGTCAACCCCTCCGCTATAAATCAATTAGATGATCAACTTTTAATCAAACTTTTTAACCCACTTGTTTTATCTGTTTAAAACAACATGTACACTAACCAAGAGTTTAATTAGCCAGGTTAAGTATGAGACCGACCGGTTATTACTCCGAACAGCCAATCAGAGTGCGCGCTATAAAAAGATTTAGGCCTACCTCAAATACCGTATATAAACAGTGTCGAATTAAATTGAATTTGATCCGGTGCTATTTGAACTGGTGATTCAAACACCGAATTTATTTGTAACGAATTGAATTGATTTCAAGTAAGCACGCTTCTACCGTATTTTCCGGTGGATGGAAGCAATTTATTTCCTCTGTCCAATTTAATTTAACACGGAATTTAATTCAATACGGTTGAAAAACGATGTTTGAAGGCCTTAACGACCGCCGGTCATTACGCAGAACAGTCAATCAGAGCGCGCGCACTAACAAAATTCATGATAACCGTTATTCAGAGCGCGCGCACTATAAAAAAAAACTTTTAACTAACAACTATTCCCAGAAGGGGAGGTGAATAGCGGTGGATATATACCGAGACGCAAAGTGGATAAATGCACTTCATTTTTCAAAGAAAGGACAAACTTTAATTTTTTTTCTATTTCTAGCACGCGCGCTTCGTGTACATTCGAGTTTCGTTTACATTCTTCAGGGTTCTTTGTAGAACATAAATTTCGTGGATTTGAAGCAGATTTTGAAATAAAAAATTTTGTCCTAACCATTAAAACCAAAAAGACAAATCCTGTTGTCCTCTTCGTGTTTTCTGGAATGGTTCTTCGCCGTTTAAACTAATAGTTTCCTCGTCTATTACTAACGGTAACGCAACGTCATTTTGACTACCGCCTCAAAATCAACTAAAAGTCATGGATATTGCGAAATAGGGGAGCCAATCAGAGCGCGCGAAAATGGATATTAGTTGCTTTGGTAAATACTAAAGACCAGTTATTTCGCAGAACAGCCAATCAGTGTACGCGCACAATAAAAAAAACTTCATAATGACCGGTCATTACACCAAACAGGCAATCAGAGCGCATGCCTTATAAAAAAATTTCATAATGACCAGTCATTACGCAGAACAGCTAATCAGAGCGCGTATACATTGAAAACTTCATGGTAACCGGTCTTTAAGAGAAACTCTTGTCCGCTCTGCAGCCAATCATAGTGCTCGTAATATCATAGCCGTATAACAAACCATTTTGTCAATTCTCTATCTTTTGTTTGCTTAACCTAAATGAAACCCTGGTGCTCGTCTCTACAGATCAAAATATAGTCGTCATGTTAGAAATTCCAAACTACTTCACCAACTCCACCGAAATGTTCATCAAAGAAATTTTATTGTATGAGAAAGTAAAGAACGCGACCAAGGACATGGTAGGGTGTTGTTTTTTGTATTTTATTCTTAACAGTTTTATTGCGTTTTGGACAACACTGCAACCGTGTAAGTTGTTTGATTCGGCAAATCGATTAATTTTTTTGTCTATCAATTCAAACTTGTTCGAAATTCGACAAATAACGTTTGTTGTTTTAATTAAAAACGGCCGGCAAAATCGCAGGGCAGTTATCAAATTGGAAGGGGTATATTCGCTGATAACCTACTTACTAATTTTGTACCACGTGACACGTTTTATCCAATGAGATTGCACGAAAACTATCGGTTGGGTTATAATGGCTGAAAACCTACTTCCGATTCCATGTGACGCGTGTTATCCAATAAGATTGCAAAAAAAATATTGGGTGGGTTATAACATGAGAACTTCCAAGTTCTCCTAAAATTAGTAATTATTGACTAGCTATTTTTCTTGTTTTTTTTTTGCTTTTTCTTTCTGCTAGATGGAGCAGCTCATTAACACCTCTGGTATTTGTGGGCTGAATATAGCGAACCTGAGATTTCTAACGTAAGTACAATTGCTTCTTATGGCTAAAATTGCAGCTAAATAAGGGAAAAGGAAAAAGGGTAGATCGAGAAGGGTAGAATGAGGAAAGGGTAAAAAGTGAGGCGAAGAGAGGACGGAATATAAGGAGAGACATGTTTGGCATTTTGATTTTAGATTTGTCCAAAGGCAGGGGGAGAAATGAGGGACGAAAGACAACGATGGACGGTGGGGAGGGAAAGGTAATCATTCTTTACGGTGCAAATTATGATTTTAATTTGTAGATGCTTCCAAAGATGACGTGGAGGGGG
>JAOBRD020981005.1:0-11998 GCA_027575215.2 Hydrozoanthus sils
ATCGACTGGTCCGTCCCTTGGTACATTAAAACTATGCTTGCTAAATTCCACTAGATATTTCCTGAAGCTTGTAACTAAATCAGTGGTAAGAGTGAACCCTAAACCATGATTATGCAGTAGCTTGACTTACATCTTGAGGACTCCTTGTCTTGATTCCCATTCCCAGTGAAAAAACAAAAAGTTAAGCAATTTTGCTTCTCAAAACATCTACCTTCTCCTCATAGCAGCAGATTTGGAAACTGTTTTCAGCTTATGTTACCGTTGGACAGTATCTTAATACAATGAAACAGCTAACAATTTTGTAGGTTTAGCAACCGTACCTTAATCCACGATTACCCAAAACATGGCGACCTGTACATCTACCCATAATTTCTAGAGCATAAACGCCTAACACTGCCCATAAAAACTTAGAGAGGATCTCTCGACTTCAAACTTCACACACACACAGTGTTGTTAGTACAAGAAAGAGTTTTACCAGCTGTCACCTTCCCTGAGTTTCTTTTAGCGGTGTAAGTTTCGCAATACATTGTGGTAAAAATATACATACACCGCCACCTTTTTCGGAATGCGGTCAATTGAAACACACACACACACACACACACACACACAGTACACACCTTCGTTTTCGACACCACAGTAAACCGGAAAGGAAGGAAATCAATCCAACCGCCATCAGCGAACCAACGGTGCTGTAAATGATAACTTTTTCGTCCTTGCCTTCACGGTCCCTTTGCTGTTGTTGTTGTTTTGGGGTGGTGAGCTGTGAAAGACAATTACACTGTGTGTGCTTAGTTCTCATATATGTCCTGGTTCTAATCTTGAATTGACTTTGTGTTCGAAATCCCTGATGGGTTAACAGAGGCTAAAGACACACTCAAATGAAGAAAATATACCCATGTACGGCCAAAATACGCATTGCTAAGGGAAAAGGTCAAAACAATGGTACCTCCTAGGAATCCAATTTAGGGGGGTGGGGTATTATGTGCCGCCATCCACCACCTTTTTTCAAAAAGGCTGAATTTCAGGAGCAAATATCAAGTTCAATAAAATAGATATTGATAAAGTGCTTGCACCAACGCCTTCCTCTTGGAGAGAGGAGTCCATAATACAATAAAATTCAGTACCCCTAAATCAGGTTTTGAGAAATTGAGCTCTGAAAAAGTGGTGAGGGTGGGGTAGGGGGGTCTGTGCCGCCACCCACCACTACTCCCGACAAAATTGGGTTCCTTAAAAATACCATTGTTTTGACTTCTTCCCTAATTTGCTATGCTGCCAACATGGTGAACACCCGACGGTGTAGTGGTCATCAAGCCTAACTAGAATACAAGAGAAGCGGGTTAAAGTCCCAGCTCTGGCACAACACCGATTTTTTTCGGATGAGTGTGTGAAAGGTAATTACACTGTGTGTGTTTATGTCTCATATATGTCCTGGTAAGCTTGTAAGAACCATAAAACTGCTGTAATATAGGATCTCAGGAAAATGACGAAAGACCAGGAACATTAAGACGAGAACGCATACTTTCTATCATACCCGCTGCTACTTAAAACCTGATTGCCACGGCAGCAACTTAGTTAACAGTTGTACTATTGCAGTTATATACCTTCTTCTCGCTAAAAAGTTTCACAGACACAACTTAATTTGCACCAAGTTTTTTCAAGCGATTAAGAACAAAACATAGAAGATAGAGCAACAACTACAATTACTTTTTGCAGGAACTCATTTTCGGAACACAATTTACGCATCCGTTGCAATAACAGTCCGACGCAAATCAAACCCAATACCATTTAAAACGTTCACAAATTTCGTACCTTGCTACCAAAGAGTCGTGTTATTTTTAACGGCATGGTTGTTCTTTTGTACTTCCGGTTTGTTTTCAAAATGTTTTCAGGAGTTGATTTGTTGCCTATACAAGAACAAAAATATGTTAGTTTAATTCTACTAGCAGTTAGTTACATAAACAAGTAAGGCTGCTTGCTCTCGTTAATAACTCCTCGTTAGTAAGAACGGTGCTTGTCTCTGGCTTGGCAATGATAATAATAACAATAATAATAATGATAATAATAATAATATTAATAATGATGTCTTTAATAAATTGAAGAGATAAAAATACATATCTCAAGTTACAAATTGGTTACATAAGAAAAGTTAAGAGCTAGCCGGCTAGAACAACTATATGAACATCTATTTACATTAACTAAGGAGTTTTAAAATATCATACCTAAAAATAAGTCTATTTACTTAGGATGATTTGAAGCGCTCTGTTGCCACTCAGGATGATAAAAGGCTGGATTTCTTAGCTCGAATTGATAAAATTTCTGTGATTATTGAGTGATTGTTATTAACTGCTCCTGGACGAGACACTAATCCATCGCAGTTTAATCGTTCGACAAACTGGTACGAATTTATATATAAAGCTGAGTCAACTAGCGAGTAAAGTGTTCCATTTGCCCATGTCTCAAGGACAAAACACAGTGTTTGCAGCTCGAACTCAAGCCCTTGGGTTGCAGTTTTAACTCTCTAACCCTTCGACAACAAGGTTGCCAACATTGATATAATATAGCTTCGAGATTTTTTTAAAGAAAATGCACGGTAAGAAAAAATGACTCACTACTTTAACTCCTAGAGCTTACATTGAAGGCTGCAGCCCAGTTTGAAGAACAAACAATGGCTGGTCAACTGTTTTCTTAATTCGCAGGTTATTCCGAGACGTATTGTTCTACCACCATGGCTCCTGAAGGCCTGTTGATATACCTGAAGATAAATAGAAGCGGTTCAATACTTATCGTGTCAATACGCATAGTAATAAATGTCTAGAATAAAGCAAAGTATTTCTATTAAAATTTTTCTTTACTTTAAACATTGAATATTTTATTACCAGACTTATTATGACACATTTTTAGCAGAAGGTAATGCCAAATCTTTTATCAATTTAAGATCAACAACATCGAAACTTGGTTTTATTTCATTGACCCTAGAACGCATGAAGAAAAAAAGTTACACGAAGGCACTACTAACTTCAAAAATATGTAACTAATTGCCATGAAACTCGGTATGTGTAATAAATGTCAAGAATACTTCCAATTATTGTAGTAACGTTGCACCTAATTGGTTTCCATGGCAACCGTAGCATAGAAACAACATTACAAAGTGTAAAATCGGTATTCTTCAATGATATTCATCTAATTGATATAAAATCGATGTAAACATTTTGCACTTGTAATTAGCATAGATTAGTGCCTAATTATCTTTCAACTAATTTAAGCCGGTAGATCTTTATTTGGTTTCCATGGTAACGACAGCAAAGTTTGTCAAAACTGCAAAGCTGTCGACACCAAAATGTTGCAAACGGTTAAGAATAACGATATTTCGCTTAGCAAGGTAGTTGCTCGCGATCTACTAGCTTATCTTGTAATCAAAAATAATAATCATGTTGCTATGGCAACCACTTCCAAAAATCCAAAATGGCGGATATCGGCCTAAGTTTCGGAATTTGTTTTAAAAGTTCTAAGACAACTGCAAACATTTACAAAAATGAATTTTCAAAGAAAAACTACTAAATTTGTAACAGAAAAAACAAAGATATAGAATGAAGGAACTGCTTCTCAAGTTTCTGTGACCAGAAAAAATTCTGAGTCAGTGACGGGAATCGAACCACCACTGTTGAAAGCAAGCGACGAGTTTCGTTGTTTCCTGTGATGACATCGTCCACAATGTTGTCATCAAATTAAGTTCAAAAGATGTGTTTCTTATCTCCCAACCCCCCTCCCCTCCCCCTCGTTAAGAATGCCTTTGTTTTCCTTTATGCCTTCTAGGGTTAAAATGCATTAAACGACGGCTGACACAACAATTAATAATCGTAGTGTTGTACATTGCAGTTTAATTATCGCCCAGTTTTAAATAGACAAGTACAATCCTTTGAACTTTCTCTGTTTCCCAAGGGCATTGACATAACTTAAAATCCATCGCTATGTAGCTCTTTGTTAGTTTTACTCCGAAGATGAATTACATAGTTCGAATAAAATTTTACCAAAATTCTAACCGTATATTTTCAACACAATAGTTACTGCCAATGGCACATCGAGAGTGTAACTTCAAAATGAACTGCTGAATTAATTCTTCGAGGATCGAGGTATTTGCAAAACAAATAATTCCAACGGATGAGGGGTGGAGGTATGAGGCAACCCCCCACTCCCATTCTCCCCTACTTCCTGTAGCTAAAGTTTGAAATAGAATGCTTGTTTAAAAGGTGAGATGAATCCTCAACAGCCAATCACAAAAGAAGCAACCAATATAGAATTAAATATCGTTAAGAATTCCTTTGTTTCCCTATAATCAGGGATTTTCGCTCAGTTTGAAGGTTAGGAAAAGCAGAAGGCCCACAACAGCCAATTATACAACTTCATAAACATGAAAAGATTAAACAATTCAGTGAAAAACACATAAGATTTTTTTGTCAAAATAAAGTGATATTATTCAACCTTATACATTTCTTTTCCACGATATTTAACTTAGAATTTTTAACCAAAATGTTGCTATAGAAACACCAACGCACGCGCAGTCGCAGTCACATTTAGTATCCGATATTTCATGAATAAATTATAGTTCAACCAACCTGGAAACGATAATCGGACCTGGACTGTACCAAAGCGAAGTAGTACGTGACATCTGGAATAACTGTCCACTTTCCACTGCACTCTCGATATGCTGTACTATAACTCAGATTGCAGTTGTCTTCACCACTTTCTAAGATTGTTGTATTCAAACTTCTTATTGATGCAACTTTGAGGTTTTTAAGGCCACTTTTTAGTTCCTCACCGGAGAAAAGGACGTCACATCCTGATAAAAATTCTTATATTTTGTTGGAGTTGCATAACACCTCCAGCACGCACGTGCTACTTTCATGGCATTATCATCAGGTATATAAGAAAGTGTGGAAAGTACATTTTTTATGTCAAAAAGTTTAGACATAATGTCATACCTAAATTTAGGCTGAGTTTCTTCAAAAAGTAACCTAAAGGAGAAAACTGCGGGTAGTCAAACAACTGCCTAGACGAACTATCGCCTATTAAAGAATTAGCAACCCTATACAGTTAGTTGCCTGCAGGTATAGGGCAAGGATTTGAAAATATTATCCCTAGTGATATTGCGAGCGGCAGCCTTCGCGCCGGTAAAGAGCTAGTAAAAACTCTTCAAAAACGATTTGAAACAATGCTAAGAATTGGGGACCTCGGCTTAAGAGGAAACCAAGCTATTAGGAATCTAATTTGTGGGTTTTAAGAGCAGAGCTATATATATAGTGAAGCGAATAGTGATAAAATATAAACACTATTAGCTAATGCATATGTAGTTTTTAATGTATACACTTAATCGAGCGTGTTGTGTTTATTAACCTCGATGATACTGGTACAAGAGTTTGGATTTGTTTAGAAAACATAACTTTTGTCTGAGTTACATGGGTTTTAAATATAAGTTTAGTAGCAGTTTCTCTGAGTTGAATTGAATCCTTAAAGGGGAATGAAAGGGGTATACCAAAAGGGCTATAAAGAAGCGGAACAAATACTTGAGGTCATAACAAGACAACGAAAACACACTGACACGGTTGTAAGTGCATCATGTACACCATGGGTAATCGGGACATGAATTACAGAGAGTCAAACTGAGAATTATCAACAATTTCTCCCGATATCATATGTTTTGAACGCTCGGCTTTTCAGACAAGCAAAATAAGTTCATATTCTAATTACACGCTAATTTCTGGCCCATTTGGCCGAAATTTACTTGAGAAATGATGGAGTTTTGTTAGACGTCTATTGTTTTCGAGCGAGTCAGTTCCACACGATCGCTCTGGCAAACAAACTTTGCCAAGAGATTAGACGGTTTTCGTGCAATTTATAGCGAATTCGAAACACGCTATCCTTGGCTGTCTGAGATGAAAAGTATTTGAAATGAAAGGGTTTCTTAGCAATCGTCGATAAACCTTACTTCGCTACTTGGCTTTTTATAATTCATGTCCTGATTACCCATGATTCAATAACAACCATGAAGTGGTCTATTTCCTTACGTTCCCTGCTTCGTAATTCGTCTCCTCCAACACATTGCCATTCTCCGGAAAAATAACCAAATGTGGCATCCTTGCCGGGAATTTGACATCTACACGAACAGTCTCTACTGTTCATTCTCACGGCGTGAAACTTGTTACAAAGAGCCCGAGTAGAAATGTCTGACGCACACTGTACTGAATCCACAACATCGACTCTGTCGTTTTTCTTTGTAAAGATATGAAATATCTCACCTTTTGAATCCCTTGTTACCCAACAAAAAAGACTTAAGTACAATACCCAGAGGTGAGGGAATTGTTTCATGACTTTCAGTTGTGAAGAAAACGGAGAAAAACTCTGGAGTTATTTTCAGTGATCACCTGACACGAAATATTAGCCTAAAAGCCAACTCATAAACGTTAATACTTTTTATGGACAATTTATTACCAGAAACGAGCAGAGCAGAAAATTGTATGTGACGTTGATACTTTGAGCTATCGTTTTATTCACTTCACCAAGACACGGGAACTAGCTATATAGACAACAAAAATAAGATAGACAAATCCCAAATAGCGGAGGATAAAAAAATAAAAGCAACATCACCGGCAAAGAAATTTTAAAAAAAATCGTGGTGTTCTCCGCCACAAAAGCTGCGTGAACGAAACGCTCTAGGAGCGTATACTGACGTGACCACAGGAAAAAATGTTCGGACTTTTCATATCATAGAGTTCTGAAAATATGTGCTCGAAACTAAGTAGATAACTGACTTCCGAGTTTAAAAATGTTGTGCACAACAACGCCCAAATTGTAACCACAGAATACTGTTTTTACAAACGTCTCTTTTTGGAAGCGTGGCTTTCGATCCGTGACAAGAACGAAGGGAATGACCAGATAAATATTCCCGCAGTTTACCGAACTCTTTGTCCTCAAAACAATGAAAACTAAAAATAAAAGATCACTGAGTGATCTTTTATTTATTTAGTATCTCGGCATAGTGTTTTATAGTTAGACGGTTGTCGACAAATTTACATTTTGACACCGCTGGTTAAGGCAGATGAATCTCCCGAAACGTTCGGTAAATCTTTATAACAACTTTTAAATCAGAGACAACAATGCACTTACATTTTTAATTATGACTTCTAAATTACTTTTACTTATTAAAACTAAGAGCAATGTCTTGATTAAACTCAAAATTAGATTTTTAACTATGAAATGAAATTTACTTATTAAATACCAATCAATTATTCGTACAATTTATCCCTTTGAACAAATGCATTGGAGTTACTTTCCTGGGATACTGTCTGGTTCGCTATAACTCACGTGTAGCATGAGTTTTGTAACTATAACATTAGCCATGAATGTATCTCAGATTTTGGCTCTGGCTCACATCGAATAGAATTTAATATATACACGCTTTTTTTTACAAGAACAATTTTATAAGAGCAACGAGGCTTAGATTGGCGAAAACTTAACAATTTAAGAACAAGCTGAGGCTCGGGCTCGATGGCTAATTGTTTTTTAAAGTTCGCTGAGCTTTGATTTTCGACTGAACAATACAGAATGAATAAGTAATGCTTCGCAGTTTATAATGACTTGAAATCGTCTCGGGATGATGGCTCGGCGAATTCGTTTTTTAACACACGAATTGCAACACCTGTTTGGCTTAGTTTTTCTTCGATTTAACAATACATAAAAATAAGAACAATTTAAGAACAATTTGAGGCTCAAATCGCCAAAAATTAAGAATAATGAGCCTCGGCCAAATTTACCGATTCTTATATAAAAAAAGCGTGTAGCCCGAGTGGCTGTTAAGAAAGTTTTCTCACATTGATACATGATTTTCCCAGTTAAGGTCATTCCATTGAAATAGAACTCACACTGCGAATTTTCTCAAACTTTCCTCAATTGTCAATCGTTATATGTAAACTGCAAAAATGGAATAAAAAAGGGGTGTGCCCGTGTTAACTTTCGAGATATGATTGATACAAACACCCCCTCCAGGGCTATTTTTCGGTTATTGTAAGCTTGAAATTAAAACTATAGTTTCCTCATGAGGCCAACAAAGATAACATCGAGAAGCATAATGGAAATAAAAGAAGACAACGTAAAGAGTTCTTCTGGATTAGGAGAATAATTTTCTTGTGGTTTTCAGCAAAAACATTTTTGATAAGGAGGCATTTTCGTGTGCTTTTGTTGTTGCTATGTTTCCAATTGGCCTAAAGAAACAGTGCATTCTTGTCTATTTTTTTTATAATTTTCCACGCTTGCAACACTCAAATTTTTCCTATTTTTTCTCTTCAGAGAGTCCTGTTAAAATTTGATTGATTGACGAAAAAAAATTGTGGGGTACCCATGCTTGTTTAGGAGAAACTCTAGGAAAACCGGCAAAACGTGTGCTTTTTTACCCCATTTCCTAGGGGAGACCGAAACGAGTTAAACAAAAGCCCCATAAAATATGAAGAAAACTACTTTTTTGCATATTTTTTTTCTGATATGTCTTTGAGAGCTCAACATTCACTAGAATATGACAAAAATGTATAAACGTTTTAAAATTTATAATATGCGCAGTAATGCAAAACTGGGGAGTTACCCGTTAAGTAGCTCTTTTCTAAGCTTGGATTACTTAAGGGACCCTAGACTGGCTCTTGAAAAACTTTTGTAATTCGTAAGAATATTGACTTAATATTTAAAACTTTCAATAATTTCTGAAGCCGCCTCAATCTGAAAATGACCTTGTATTGATTCTTACCTTAAATGCATTATCTGAAATTGTTCTCTTTTCCACTCAAGTATCAAGTAACTTTAATATCCAATTCAATATTTTCATTCTTGTGCGCGCCACAAAACATATATTGCCCATATATACATATAAGAAATAAAGGATCTTCAATAGTGTTTCTTTCATTTCGATTTTAAAGTTGCTCGCTCTACCTTTTAATATTTTCTCAAAACTTCAATTCAAAAGACTGTCAAACTTGTTCACTGTTCACTGTTATTATTATTGTATAGATCTTTACCAAAAATTTAGTTTTCCATGGATGCGCCGTTGCGCTCTGTCAGTGAGAAATACAAAATTGCAGCAAGATGTTTTTTAAACGTATTACGTGAGTTGATGGTGAGGAACAGGGACAACAGAATTTACCATAAGCTGGTTACAGGCGTAAGTGATGGGATGGAGGGTAGGCCGAGTCAGATTGAAATTAGAGAAATCTTTAATAATTTTTGTTTAAAATTGTAAAGCAATCGCATCAGTCGCAGAAAAGGAGCTAGAGTGAGGGCTTGATCTGGGTCAAAATGGTTTGAAAGGAGCTTTCCATCTTTGTTTTAAATTGTGAAATGTTCTGAATGAAAATCTCAGTTAACATGTGAGAGACAGACAGACAGACAGACAGGCAGACAGACAGACAAACAGACAGATATACAAACAGACACGCAGGCAGATAGACAACGATAAACGAGCAGGCAGGCAGGTAGACAGGCAGACAGAGTTATATACAATAAAACAGACAGACAGATGGACAGGCACACAAACAAGCACACAAATGGACAGAAAGAGCTAGAAGACAGACAGATAGACAAACCTGTAGGCAAGTAGGCAAATAGACAAGCAGACAGACAGACAGACAGAATTATATAAAATTAAACAGACAGACTGACTGACAGACAGGGTGAGGTGTTGCTGACCATATTCTGTTTCACTTCCTCTTCCTTATGCAAACGACAACGAGGAATCGACTGCATATATTTTATTACTGTTTTTAGCGAACTACATGATATTAAAAGCATGGAACCAAAATATTCTTAGATCTAAAAATATTTAGTTGTTTGTATTCCACAAAACGGGGCCTGGATCCAGCTTTCCTTCTTGTGGTGTTACCCAGGTCTATCATAAACAACAAAATTGATTTTAACAATTGTATCACCGCTAAATGTAATAACAACAGTAAAATAAATTTAATACCAACGCTAAATGTAATAAAATCTAACACTAAATGTAACACCAACGCATCACATGACCACGACAATTTTATAAACCCTGTTGTTTTACGGGACTTGTTTGACCACTTTCAGTTTATACCCAAGACATACCATCGATGTTGATGTCGTCAGAAGTCAAGTGACTGCAAATTTGAAAAATCTTATTATCATGTTTTAAAGTAGTAAACTATGGACCTAGGAACTAGTTTTTTACTGGCCACAAGACGTCATGTGTTTGGTCAGCAATGCAAATGAAATAATCTAAGTTACTGAATGCTTTGCCAAATGTGCATCCCAGAAAGTGTACTGCTTAAAAAGGCGTTCTTCAAACTGATCCGTTAATGAGTTCAACACATTGTTCAGTTGATGGAGTATAAAAGTTTCATAATCAAGTGATTTATGACGTAATCATTCCAATTGACTGCTATATGGGTTTTTGCAAAGTGAAAACACAAAGTGGTCAAACAAGTCCTAAAACAACAGGATTTATAAATTGTCATGGTCATGTGATTTATGACGTCACTGCTTGATAAGTGTGCCCGCGGCACATACCCAATAGTTTAATGATAGAGTGGTATATTTAGATACTGTTTTAGTTGGACTGGGTGAGTTTGTTACATTTAGCATCAAACTTATTACATTTGCTGTTGAGCACTTTTATTACATTTAGTGTTAATTTTTGGACCAGGAACTGGTCCCAAGACGCTGCTAATCTTCTTGTTGTTGTTGTTATTGTTGTTGTTTTTGTTTAGGGGCTCCGTCAATTCGCATCATATCGCAAGAACACTTACCACAACGACCATAGGGGATATTCCCCATCGATTGAGGGAGTTAGATTTTTGATTTCTTGATTTTTAGAGAATTTACGAGCAATTTTAGACTGGCACCATACATATATTCAAAATTAATATGCATAGCCGAAGAGGACTAAGATAACTAAAGCTCCGTCAGTTTGCATCATATCGCGATGAAACTTCCCACAACGACCCTAAGGGATATTCCCCATCGATTGACGGAGTTAGAACTTTGATTTTTGGATTTTTAGAGAGTTTACGAGCAATTTTAGATTTGCTTCGTACACGTTGCAATTCACAGTATTCAAAATTAGTATGCATGGCCGAAGCCGACAAAAAGAACTAAAGCTCCGTCAGTTTGCATCATATCGCAATGAAACTTCCCACAACGACCCTATGGGATATTCCCCATCGATTGACGGAGTTAGAACTTTGATTTCTGGATTTTTAGAGAATTTACGTGCAATTTTAGATTTGCGCCGTACACGTTGCAATTCACAGTATTCAAATTAATATGAATGGCCGAAGCCGACAAAAAGAACTAAAGCTCCGTCAGTTTGCATCATATCGCGATGAAACTTCCCACAACAACCCTAAGGGATATTCCCCATCGATTGAGGGAGTTAGATTTTTGATGTATGGATTACTAGAGAATTTATGAGCAATTTTAGATAACGCCGTACACATAAAAATTCACAATATTCGAATTAATATTCATAGCCGAGGCCGACTAAAAAAACTAAAGCTCCGTCAGATCGCATCAGATCACCATAAATGTTTCACAGTGGTAATAAGCAGAAATATCTATCGACTGACTGAGTTAAATTTTTATTTTTGATTCTTGAGGGACTCTACGAGCAATTGTTGATTGTATCGTACAACACAAGTCTTTTCTTATTAATATTCATTGAGAGAAATCAAGTTAAAACAAATGTTAAAACATTTTCAACAATAATGACTAATGCGGTCGTTGTCCACTGACATGAGCTACTGTAGCGAATAAATAAAGCACACAATTTTTCGGCAGACACGATGACTGCACATACAGTGTACAGCTAATATTGCAACAGCAGTTATATGTAGTATATACATATATACGGTCGACGAAATAAGAACCAGCGTACAGTGTATGGGAGCGAGAATTCGAGGATCCCCCCCATCCCCCTCCCCCCCCCCACTCCCCAGGT
>JAOBRD020981110.1:0-28765 GCA_027575215.2 Hydrozoanthus sils
AAAAATGTGTGCAATTCTCTCGTAAAAGGGGCGGACACCCGGAAAACTGCGCTATTTTAAACTATTAAGCGATTGTCTTGCGACAAAAAAAAACTGTAGAAATCATGAAAATCTGTTTGGGTAAAGGAATTGCTGAAGCGAAGAAGCGAAGAACACAGGCCGGGTTTTATAATAGTTTGCACTTTAAGACCAGGAAAGCTACCAAAGACATATTCGCACTGGACACAACTTTTGAGATTGGTCAAAAATTGAAACAAAAACCTATACCATAGGCCCTACCACTCAGACAATTTTGTTGCAAACACGTCAAAATTGGATACAACTTAAAAACATGTTCAATACTCTACAACTTTTTTCGGGTTGCATGCAATAGTTTTAGGCATGATTTACATGAAACAATTCGTGTTGTTTGTATGGCGTAAGCGAGTTGCATGTAACAGTTGTAAGTTAAAGTTGCATCGTGTAAATCCGCCTTTAGAAAATACAACTGAGAGTCAAGTATCTCTTTCACTGGTTTCACATTTTCAAAGAAATAGAGAGAAAACTTTAAGAGAAGCCTGTCAGACGTCAAATCTCTGCCTACTCTAGCGGATTCAGTAGTATCAATTTACCTCCTTTGTGGGATTGGATCCATCATCTTTGCTATCAAATTCCTAAGTGCAGGTGAAAGACCTATAAGATTACAAAGATTTTGATATTAATTGTATTTTAATAAAAAAAACATGGCTGTCATTTACTTACTTGTTGTTGCAACATTATTAAAAAACAATTCAATTGGTCTGGATAGCAGAAATTCAGTGACAAACTTGATAAAAACACGACTCTTTTGAAATATTTTTCAAACATGTTTTGGCAGTACTCACTGCCATCATCAGTGCAACTGTTTACAGATTCATAAGTAAGCCAATATGTATGGTTGAAAAAAAATTAGCATAAAAAACAAAAGAACTTAACGATAGTATTATAAAGAAAGCATAAGATTGATATGCTTTACTTGGCTGTTTAAACTAGGATTTTCATGCTTGGTATGAATAGCCTCTTCTATTCCAGTGTTAATTACTATGCGCCAGAACCCAAAACTTGAAAGCAATGCAATGCTGCCGAAACATGTTTGCAATAAAAAAGAGTTGTGTTTTTTATCAAGTTTATCACTGAATTTCTGCTACCCAGACCAACTGTATTTTAATAATGTTGCTAAAAATAAGTTAAGTTAATGATAGTGGTAAAAATAGGTTCGAGTTCTTTTATTTTTAAATAGTAAGAGGCCCCTTACCTTGTATAAAATCACTTGGCACTCTTCCACTTCTCAGTTGATGCCAAGAATCTCCTCCCCTTGGTAGCTCCATATCACATGCTAGTTCTAACATTGTTATGCCAAGGCTGTAGCAGAAAAGAAATGAAGGTTAGTAAGCAACAAATGTACAAAATATTCAACACCTCTATTGTTGTCATTGTTCCACTAGATCTAATGAGTAATCAACATCAAACACAACATTCTTATGATAATTATATGACATCATCACAATCACAGCAGAGCTCTATCATCATCATCATCATCATTACCACCATCATTAGCAGTACATGTAAATACAGTCTCTGTTATCACCACTATCACCAACTTTATTCTTAAATCATCATAAACAGTACAACATACAACAAAATCATCATCACCACTATTGCCAACATCAATCTTAAACTACCTTTATTAAGGGAGCTTAAGCACTGAAGATTGCAATGACAGTGAAAACGGCACAGAACAAAAGGAATGCACCATGCTGGCCAACTGCATGCTGTCTTCATGAAAATTACAATACGAAAAGCTCAGTTTTGGAGTTTTTACAACTACGGGAAAGACCAACAGAAAATCTTCTTTTATCCTTTTGAAGGAAACTTCAATCTTTTTCTGTTAACAAAGTGTACTGTAACATGGAAAAAAAAGGGGGCAAACAAGGCAAACATGGTTGAAAAAGGCAAACAATAGAAAGAAAGCCATTGCGGTTGCTGTAGTCATCCTTGTTGCTCAAAGTGCATATGAAGTGAAAAAAATTATTACTTCAGTGGACAGACCTTGCTAAATGAGGAATAGTGGTGAAGAAACTTTAAGTCTTTCACGTATCTCGAAATATTTTTAAAAATAACACTTAAGGTTCTCAACTGATGACGTCATGAGTGGTTCCGACAAATTTGCATTTTTTTAAAATCTGCATGCTTTCAATCCATAACCTTTGGATGTATTTATGTCAAAGTTGGGCTGCTGATATATCTCGAGGTAGAAAGGTAATTAGTCCAAGTTTTACTCAAATACATCCAATGGTTATGGGTTGGCAGCAGATTTTAAAAAAATGCAAATTTGTCGGAACTACTCATGATATCATCAGTTGAAGACTTTAAATGTTAATAACTCAAGAACCATAAAAGATTTTGACAAAAAATTTTCACTGCTATTCCTCATTTATCAAGGTCTGTCCACTGAAGCAATAACATTTTTCACTTCATTTGCACTATAAGCTCCACATTGTTAAGTACCAGCTGACAGTACATGACTGTAATCACCCTTATCTTCACTTTTACCATTATTATCCTTACTTTACAAATGATCATCCTTACTGACAGCACATGTAATGACAACTATAATCATCTTCCAAGTTTACACTATAATTATCATACCAACAATATCCTTAATTACATAACCATCAACAGTAATGACAGCACATGTAATCACAGTTACCAATATCATCAATACCATCATCCTTACATCATCATCATTACTAAAAGCTAACTGTAATTTACAACATCATCATGCTTACTAATAGAACATGTAATTACAATCATCATCATTATCAACATTGTAACTATCACTCTTTCATTGTCATTACCAATTACTAAATTATAACTAGCGTTAATAAAAACATTATATACTATTTGTGAATACAGTGTAGAAAAGAAGGATTTAAAAATAATAATGCACCTGAATATGTCAGCTGCTTTGCTAAAGCTTCCTTGTAAAAGTTCTGGAGCTAGATACTTGGGATCTCCTTCCTGGGCGTCTGATGTGTCACTCTTTCAGCAAAAAAAATTAACAAGGTTATGTTCACAGGTTCAAGTAAGAATAAGTATCTAAATAATAAGTAAACTTGTAGGTTGAGCCAAATAATTTTGTTATTTCTATAAACTTTTGTTTAATTCATTGTGCACTAGATAGCTTTAGATTGTTACCAAAAACTCATAATCCGCTAGACTGTAGAAGAACATCAATTTTTGTTTAACAGTATTTTTTATAATATGAGAAATTCAATGAAACCCAAGGTTTTTCTAACCCCTTTATATGCCATCATTTTCAAAAATTTGTCATCTCTTATTAACTTCAGCAATCTTTCTTACACTATAATTGTAAATATGTTCTACACAGGCAAAAAATGCAGACATGCAGTATAGGTTTATGCTTGTGTATTTCTAGCTCCCGATAACTTGTTGGTCTCTCTACTGCTATAAATCCTGGGTACAATATAGGCTAAGTAGGTTTAATTTTGAGTCAATGCCTACTTGTAAACACTAAAGATGAATTTAAGGTGGTCCAAGTTGATCAAACTAACAGCTTGCTTACCTTGGATAACTCTAGAACTAAACCAAAGTCTCCAATTTTACAAAGTCCATCTACTCCAATAAAAATGTTTGCTGGTTTTAAGTCCATGTGAACCAGATCAACATCATGCAAATGTTTGAGACCCTAAAACAAAAAACCCCATATTTTATCATAATTGATCAATGATGAAATTTAACTCTTTTATCCTAATTAATAACCACATTGTTTTTACATGCTTACATTTAATTAAGTTAATTACTAACTTTTTTTAAACAGAATATTATAATAACTGTTTGAAGATGCTTGGCAATATAACACCACATTGAAACTAATTCTAAAAGTTAAATACTTTTGTTTGTAACACAGTATACAATATTGAAGCATTAAGCTTTTGACTGTAACTAAATAAAAGTATTTAATTTTTAATCTTGCACTCTTGAGACAGTTCATTGCATCTCTATATAATTATGTGCTCATGTAAAACTCTATAAAAATAACTATATCCTACAGTAGATCTATACAGAACATGCTTGTTTTCTACTGTTTGTAAGTTCCACACAGGTAAAGTGTTGACATGCAGTATAGGTTATATTTCTACGTCTGGTCTCTCTACCACTATGAATCCTGGGTACAGGCTAAGTCATGTGATATACCGTAGTCATTCACTTTTATTCCGCTTCGTTTTTTTACATAATTTCTAAATCTTGAACGCAAAGCCAGGTTGAGTTGGGAGTTATGGTTTAAAACAGAGTTTTTTGGAAAAAAACTGAGTGTTTTCCAAAAATAAACTTGACAAAAGTGTATTCATTGCGGCTCTCTAAAATGGGGGTTGCAGCTTAATAAAGAGTTCGGCTTAAAAGTGATCAACTATGGTATGCATAATACTACAGCCCACTAATATTACAGCTTGCTTTGTACACTGTTCTTCATTGTTTTTTCAACACCTTTCAATCTTTTTTTAGTAAATTTTCACAGAACACCTACTACATACCAGATTTAACAGAAATAGTATTACAATTAGATGGGGTTTTTTTTGCTCCTGGAAGCTCTGTGTATTTTTTACACATTTTTTAAAAATGTTTTTGCTGATTGATGATCCTAGAGAAGACTAGCTGCTGCTTTACACTTACCATAGTTAAATCCACCAAAAAGTCCCAAACAACTGACTCTTCAATGTTTTCAAACTTTGCTGAGTAATCACATAAACTACAAACAAAATCAATGACCATTAACTACTACCATATTTTCTGGACTATAACCTAATGCCACATTTTTATGACTACAAGAAACAAAAGTCAACAGATAACCCACACTGGCATATAACCTGGAACATTATTCATTCACCTCTTCCACATATATCATCAACATTTAAATCTAGCAGAACATTTTTATTGAAAATACTACAAGTGTTGTACTTGTAGCCATATAAACTTCAGTATCTAACAGATAATTACCCACACCGGTAGATCACCTTCTCCAATACAAGGGAAAACTAACAGATAACCTGTGGGTTATAGTACAGAAAATACAGTAAGCTAGCAACCATTAAACAAAAACAGAATGGCCTTCCTCTGTACGAGCCTATGTTTCTCTAGAATGGGAGAAAACTTGCTTGACAGCAAAGAGGAAATTTTATGTTTAGAGATAAGAGTGAAGAATACAATATTCAGCAATGACTTAAACTTACCTTGATAACATGATGAAAACTTGCCTAAGAACTCAATTTGTGCAAAGTTAATAAACAACTAGGTAATTCTAAGGAACAAACAAGGATAAAAGATTAAAAAATGTTGCTAACAGAGTGTCATGCAATTAAATCATTAATTGAAATTAATATTTCTAATAATTTTGTATATGTATCTCATTCTTAAACTTAGTCATCAACCTATTCAAATAAAAGTTGCAACACACTTACCTCATTTCACACAATTCTGTTTGAATATACAGATGCTGCCTGTAGAAAAAAATAATCTCGAGTGTTTCATTAATTTTGTATGAAAAATGTTTTGACAGGAAAATAAAGCTGAGGATAATCAGGTCTATATCAGTGGGAAAACAGTCAAAGAGTAAAAGCTGTTTTGGGTAATGCATTGACCAGCTTTACAATTAAACAACAACTCACCGTTCTTCCCATGCTCTGATAAACCTCACACAGTTGGGATGCGGCCTTAGTTGCTCATGCTTATTAACTTCTTCAAGCTTGTATTTCCTAAAGCAAAACAAGATTAATCTTGTGGTATGACAATACTTGTGTTTATACTGTTCTAAATTTTTATTTAGTAACAAAAAACTGATTTATTATTTATTACCAGTAAATGAAGATTATTTTTGAGAAATAAATCATGTAAAGGAGTTGATGAGTTGAAAGTCAAACCAGAAAGGTTAATAACAGAAAAAAGTAATACTAAGGAAACTGGAGATAATATATATACACACCAACCCATTGGAAGAAAAGGAATACATAAGCAAAACTGCTCCAAAGCAAATTTAGAGTACAGTATATATCTATTCTGAAATAACCATAGAGTACAATGGACAAGGAACATCAGTACTCTATGGATATCTCTAGGCTTCAGGCCGAGCTGTACTGTCCTAAATTCCATGAACAAATTCCCAGCTGACCCTGTACCTCAGTTGGTTAGAGCAACATACTGTCGATCTGTTTTTTAGGTTGTGGGCTCAAATCCCACCAAGGTCAGAGAATTTTCTCTTTCCTTTATGTGGGTTTATGGGGTTCTTTGCTGATGATATAGATTAATGAAACTTGAATTATGCCCCTTTCCAGTGGTAAGGCCTTATCGAATCTTTATATGTTGTGTCTATTCTGAAAGTTACATAATTCCCTTTCTAACCCTTATGGAAAAAGTAGAGGACAAGAACCCTAACATACTGTCACACTGTTTAATATTTTTGTTTAGCAAATGCATGGACACTTTCTTCTAATACCTGTCAGCATCTCCCCTGAATCTGTCTCTTGACTTCTTTACTGCATAGTAACAGCCATCTTCTTTGCTTCTAGCTTTGTAAACCTAAAACACCAAAGTAAACCAACTAAAATCAAAAACTAATAAAATATTAAGATTATATTTATTTATTATTGCTAATATTATTGTTATTATTATTTTATTACTTTTATTATTAAAATTTCTATGGCAGCAGCTATTAGTTGTACAAGGCTTATGAATTAGTATCTATCCAGGCTGCAGATCTCATCAATACAAGCCCTATTATGTGCCAATAAAAATATCTATTTTGATAACTGCACATTATTAAAATCATAAAATAAGGAGCAAAACTGACCTCTCCAAATGAGCCAGCCCCAAGCCTACCAATGACCTCAAAACACTGTGGATCAACATAAAATTAAGTATTGTAAGCCATGTAGTGTAAGATTATATAATAATTTATGGGTAGATAACTTTTTTAAAACTGTTTCACTTGTTTACCTTTGTCATGTCAACTCTCATAGAGAGTACAAGCAATAAGACTAAGAACTGTATTAGTTAATAAATACAAAACTTTGTTATCAAATTTGCCTAGCATGCAAAATAAACAAATTTGTCGAGCATCGGCATTAACAAAATGGGATATTACTTGAAAAACTACACCAAATAGCATACCTGCTCAAAGTAAGGTTCTTTTGACCTGGAATTGTAATGTGGACTGCTTAATACTGCAAGTCTGAGTTAAAGAATTTTCTAAAAACTTGTTCAAGAAATGCCATTGAAATTGTTTTAGTGCATCTGAATAATTAATCTAATATTAATTCTACAACTTTAGGCTGTGATTCACACATGACTTTTTTGTCAATTAACTATTTACAAAAGCTCTATAACAAAACAAAGAAAAATTAAGATGTGCGATTCACACATGACTTTTTGCACTTCAAGAAACAATAGTAACACAAACCCATGATTCTCTCGTGAATCTGCTGTAATGAAACTGACAAAAAATCAAAATCCTGAGTATAACCGCATACCTCACAAAAAAATTCGTGTGAAACTTATACTATTACATAACAAGTTCACAACAATTCTTTAAACAAAAATTTTTAAAAACTGATTTTTGTTCCAGAAACAAACTTGTTCTTCGTCAAAAAATCTGACAACTCTTTGAAAAGATTAAAGCTGGCTACAAACGCATATTACTTTCAATATACAGATGTTCATGAACAAACAACAATAATATGCATATTTCTGTTAGCGTAAAGAACAACTGGTTTCGTGTTCGTGCTTTCCTCTTCAAACATGGACGTTTAGTGGAAATATAATAACTCAGGGAAAACAAATAATCATTCAAAAGTTTGGTTATGGAATAGATATTTTCTTTATATTGAAGTTTGGTGTTTATAGTGTTGACTAATTATTAATTGCTATGTGTGTAGAGTTTCTGCTAACAAATCTTATCTTTGAGAGTTTGAAGCAAAATCTTACTGCATTTATTCGACACATTCTGATAAGAAACGATAAGAGCAGTCGTGTAGTTCATTTAACTACTAAACAACTCAATCCTGAAAATTGAATACGCGAACAGAAATTAAGACCGAGAATATATCGAGCTAAACTCGAATTGATTAAAAACAATTGCCGTGTTCACAAAAGAGAACGAGATAGAATACAAAAATGGAGCCTTAACAAATTGAACTAGGTCAGGGAAAGTAGCAATAAGACTGCACCGTCGGACTCCGAAAATATGTAAAAATTATATCCTACTTCAGTTCTTCGTATTAAAGGAAGGATACCACTTCCATTTGACCGGAAGCTTACTGACTGAGCTCCTGGTGAAAACTTTCCTCTGTTTTTAAACAGCCTGCTAACTGGAGGTGCAGATTTGATGGGTGGTCTTGGTGGCAAACAGTCGCCATTTTGCTCTTTCTTCCTCGACTTCTTGTGGCTAAACGTCACCCCCTCGTTAAATAGCAATGGGATCGGACGAGGACTCTTAATCGTTTCTTCCATAACCTACTCCATAAAACAATCGATTTTCAATTCAAAACACCCCATTAAAGAGTTGAATTGTACCAGAAAAAAACAAAAATCCTCTCGGTCAAAGTGTCACTTTGCATGCAACACTGTAGCTTTGCACAACCAAAATAAATTTGGCGCCAAGTTTGGTCATGCAGATTCCACGCGTCATCACGTGATGTGTTTACTGGGCTCCAGACCTCCAATGGCTGCATTGCCACAGGCAGTCCACATCTGATGAGCGCGTGATGTCAAACATTTTTTTAAATATTACAAAAACATTAACATTTTCTTTACTTTTTTATTCGCTGGAAATGTTAAGTAAGTAAACCTTCATGGTTCAAGTTTCGGAAAGCACTCGCACATACAACTTTCTCGCTCTTTGTAGACTACACTTGCTTGCATTTCAAGATTCTGACATGTTATTCGTTTACACGCACGAGGTCCCCGGCTCGAGCATTTATACATATATTTTGTTATTTTTCTTGTTATAAACAGAACGAAAATAAATCCAAATCTAACATTTAACAGCTCTTAATCAAAGTAGACAATTAATATAGCATCTTTTTCACCTTCCAACACAATCGTCCGAAAAAAATTGGTGTGAATGCCCCGACCGAAGAAAGGTGAAAACGATGCTTCATCATATGTCTACCTTGTTGTAATTCCCTTCCTAGCCAGAAATGTGTATTTACTTTTTTTGGTTCATCGTATTGTCTTTATTTATTTAATTTTTTAGTTTCCCTGAAATATTTAGCAAGGTCCAAATACTGGTGTAAGATCTTGTAAACCAACCGTAACTGTATTAAACCTAATCAAAAAATCATGGCTGAAAGGTGGTTTAAAGTCCGTGGTCGCCACCTCAAGTAACCGGTGGGTTGGGAACATTGGAGCATCTTGAAAAATCCGGACGGACTCAAAAGTAAAAATAAGTTTCGTTTATTAACGTTCCTTTGGCAACCCCTATAGTCTGTCTGACTGCAACATAGATTCATTAAAGAGTTAGTAATTCACTATTGATTTTTAAAAGTCTACGTGTTGTTGCATCGAGGATTAAATAATCAAAAACAGTTACTCGACCAATTATTACTATCACGAAGAAATAGAAAATTGTAAGGAGCTCGGCAAAAGTAGACTAAAGATATCAGTAACACACGTATTGCCAATTCCCACTGTGTTAAATTCAAATTTATGAGATTGTTTCAGTGTTGACATAAATGCTAGTTCAAGTTCTTTAAAATCATACAAATCATGCAGTTGAACAACGGTTTTCATTTCAACGGAAACCAAAAAATACCATTAGTTCGGTCGTAGACAAGGGAACTGCCCTTCCTGGAAAAGAAAAAACAATCAAAATTTTCCTACTACAATAAAACCTTAAAGCATTGCCATTCTATTTCCTTAACTGAAGTGTAGCGCGTATAGATTTCAGTCAAAAAAAGTTTTTAAAAGGCGCCACCAAGACAGATCTTCTAGAGCTAAAAGCACTTTTCAATGCCCTTATCAATCTGCAGCGGTGATTGCCGGACTACCACCGAACCAGGGACAATAACCAATCAAAGTCAATCATAAAAATAAAATAGTCAATCCAAAATCAAATCGCTATCACTGACAGATCTGACAGAGAAAGCAGTAAAAGCACTTTTCAATGCCATTATCGAATATCTGCAGCCGTATTTGACTACCATCGTACCAGAGAAGTTACCACCAATCAAAATCAATCATAAAATAAATTCCACTGATTATTTCATCAATCTCGCATAAGTCACTCTTTTGATGCCCTCTGATCATTGAGGTTTCTCCGGTGCCAGAACAATTGCCGTGCGACATGGGATGTACACCTGCAAACAGTTTTGATAAAAGAAAACAACTTCAGTATTGGAAAAATGGTACATACGGTTTCTAGTTGTTAAAGTTGGGAAAACTAAGAGTTTTAAGGGCTATGCTACCATTTCGACAGACACGTAACCACTTGGGCAAGATTGTTTTTCAAATTTTATATACCTCAAGTAAATCAACTGCTCTCCATTTTATGCAGTAACAATATGATAATTTCCTTAGTTAATGGAGCCAACACCCCAACATACGAGCGAATACTGATGAAAATTCAACGTATAGCTTCAAGTTAGTCTTCTCTGCAGTCATTTCCTTTGGTATTTCCGGAGCAAAACAAAAATCCGTACGAGCAGCGGTGTGGAAAGAGAGAGTCTGGGGAGAGAAAAAAATTGACGGAGGGGGAGGGAGTCAGTCACCCAGTCACCAGTCACCCACTCGCGCCTCGCTTCACTTCGACGCTCGCACGCTCGGGGCCTTCGGCCGCTCATTTGTTTTGCTCCGAAAATGCCAAAGGAGATGACTGCGGAGGAGGCTAAGCTTCAAGTGAGGTCTTGCCACCGGATCAAGCGATAGGAAAGTTTCTCAGTTCCCGAATACCAAACAACTAACCATACACGTTATTCTATTAAAACCATGCAGTAAAATTGGCCGTGGCTCAGGTAAAACCTTTGCTGTACACATATACTTGCCCTGAAGTTTGTTCTTCAAAGATTCATTAACGTCTTTTTCTTCTTTCTCTGGACGAGAGACAAAATCGAGTACTCGGTTTTGTCTCTCATCCAAAAAGGAAGAAAAAGACTTTAAGGAACCCTTGGTGTACAGCATATAGTTTGATAACAATGACATTGATTAAAAGTGAAAATCTTCAATTTTTTTTCTATTCTTTCTGTATTGTTAACTTAAAGATCGATATTGAGTAAAGTTAAAAATAATTAGCTATAGAATCCGAGCCTCAGCTTGCATGTTCTTTGGCAAATCTGAGCTTCGTTGTTCTTATAAAGTTTTTCTTATAAAAAAACGTGTAACCATAAAATCAAAATGCCCGTTGTTTCTGACATGGTTGTAGCTTGGTTTACTGAAGATCACATTCCCAGCAACATCAGAGTGATTGATTACTAGTTAGTAAAACTACTTTGGTGATTGCAGAGTTTCCGTTGCTCTCATTGGTGGAGGCTCAGTTTTTGTCCCGGATATAACCAGCTCGCACGATGTGAGGTAATTATAGCCAGCGTGAAAACAAATTTTCAACATGGCCGCATCTTTCGGAGAAAGAGATTTTAAAAACGCTATTGCGAAAAGCACAAAGGTTTCAACAAAGTTCGGGATAACACTTTTCAAAGTAATAAATTATCATTATGAAAATATTTCTAATTGTGAAAGATTAAACTCCGGGTGAAAATGGTGCAGATGTTAACCAGATATTCACTTCGGCTTCGGCAAATAATTGTTAAATACTATTTCTTGGGATAAGTAAAGGATTTCTTCCGGAATTCTCAAATGCCCTATACACAGTAACCGCACAACCTAATGATTGACTGCTCATTAGACTTGCAAGGGAGACTTTCTCGACGATAATTTAACTAAGTTTCAAACATTAGAAAGATGCGTGAACAAATTGAAGGACTTACTAGAAGCGAAAACGGTCGGTCGTGCCATGGTTTGTTTTCTACAAAATATTCACAGTTTGGGTCTAGACGTTTGTGGCCTCCAAACTCTTCTGCATCACTGTCGAGAACAAGTGTGTATCTACAAGATTGGTTGACGAGTTAAGGAAGAATTTGTAACCTATTTTATGAGCAATAACATTTAACAATAATTCCAGGAGTGCACGTTGGGTATGAGATGGTAAATAGCCAAGGAGGCGCTTAGAGCCGAGTCAGCTATAAATCATCTCGTATCCAACAACCACGAATGGCATAATTGTTTTTTTTTAAAGTTTCTTGAGTTTTCCAAACCTAACGATACTTAAAATGACAGCTTAAACTTATTCAGAACAAGATTCAAGCTTTTCAACACTATACAGTCAGTCTCCATATATGGTCAATTCGCTGATAGCCGAGATTAAGTCAACCAAACAGAACGCTAGAAACGCAAAGTTTAATAAAATATAACTAGCGATTTTTATCAAAAGGAGAGTGCCGCGAGCAGCTTCAATATTCGTCTTGTAGATATGACTAGGTTTTATGTAATTTCTTTGCTAGGAGAGTTTCTGAAGGGAAAGACTTAACTTAGATTTTAATCATAGAAATTAGCAATAAAATAGTTGTCTTTTACATTTCTCTTCTACCGCGTGTGACTGAGAACAGCAGTTTTACTACTTCAGATTATCTAATTTGTTAATAAACTATAACATAACTCTTATTGGCAGAGTAAGTTTCTTTAGATACAACTGCATGTGGATCAGAATCTCACGTAAGTCTCGAGAGTATTTTGTTTATATCATCAATTGTGTAACAAAACATGAGACTAAAAACTGGAACATGTGAAATGGAACATACACCACAATGGGTGTTTGAGTTCGTGTTCGGCTTGAACTTGAAATTCGTGATTCGAGGGCAGACTTAGCATCCAACGAAACATTATCGGGTAGATAATTAAGCGATATCATCTCCGAATCTGGAATAACTTGATTATCCAAAGAATTCTGTCTCCTTCTTCAAGGATTCTATCAACATTGCATGACTGGCAGCGACTGAGCACGCAGTAACGGTGAAAAACTCATAAAAGAGCATTGCCTACCCCTTGAAACATCACTGAAACATTCGCTACTTTGATGAATACTGCCAGCAATAAAAAACCTCCTTGAACTGACTTCCAGCTATATGCAAACTCCCCAAAACCTTCTGCGAAAAGCATGTGGTGACCCCTGCTGTTTAATGGCAAGCACATGGCAAGCAATACTGACGCAGGTCATAAGTACTTTGGGCTCAAAATCATCTTTACATCGTGACACTCAAATCTCGGCTAAGAACAGGATTAGGATCAATGTAAATACGTAATGACAACTTCCTCAGGGGGGCTTTTCAGTGTCAAACAAACAGGACCGCAGTTGAGAATGCAAACTGATTGGAGGAAGACCAGGTGGCTGTTTACAAGCGTGGTGGATTTAACTCTGGTATCACCGAAGCCAAATCCTGTCAGTGGTCAGAGTGGGATTTGAACCCGGGTCAACCGCATGCAAACCCAGCACCCTAACCACTGAGCCACGCTGCCTGCGCCTAAGAAAACATTAGCAAACGGAAAATAATCATGAAAGGGATGAAGTACGTTTGCATCTACCATGCCCGGAATACACATGATATCATTGCGACGTTACGAAAGTGGTCTATTTCAAAACGCACGTGGTTTTATACTTGTTAACAGCTAATAAACGTTTATTGTTCTTAAAACGTGGATCATGGTAGTGTAATAAGTTAATTAAAGGCATCTTAGTCTTCGCTGTGCGCTCCCTGCTCTGACCATGGCTGTTAGCGGATGTTTGGGATTGTAGTTTGGGAAATCAGCTACTTTCCCGACAGAAACTACAGTCGGGTCTTAGGAGTGACTACCTGAGCTAACCCCAAATAAAAGCCCGTTGTCATATCATAATGATTATGCCAGTAAAATGTGTTCAAACTGAAGCTGAAGGATACTTTCCAGCAATTGCTGTACCAATTCTGTAGTCTGGAAAACTCTTATGATGGTGGAAGTTAAACACGAAGAGAAGGTTGCCTCTCTCAAAAGCTATCAACTTGTCATCCTCGTGTTTACAGCTCACGTACGCCTGAAATACAACAATAAAACCTAACCGTCTATGGACGACAGCGATAACAATTATTTCAATGACCGCGCTTGTATCGGATTTATCTTGAATCGGGATTGTTTAAGATTTAAAAACAAGACAAAGTAATGAAAACAACGTCAAATTGCAGTTTGTTATCGAAAAAATGTAAGTTTTGCGTTAAATTGCTCAAAAGGAAACGTTTTTTTTATTCTACTAGATAATCTTACGAAAAATGCAAGCAAGAAACCAGTCCGAACAAGGCAATAGTCAATACTTTCCACAAACGGTCTTCCTGACACATACCTGTGGAGAGTCTAACCAGCCCCATGTCTCTTCCAAGTGCATCATAGCTCGGTCAAACTCGTTCAGGAACCTGTACCTCAACAAATGGTCATCAACCAGGTTAAATTGACGCCTTGCATAATGATAACTGTTGTTGTTACCTTGGCGAGGAAAGTCTAGCCATTCGGGATGACCGAACTCGTTTCCTATGAAATTTAGGTAACCCTCTCCTCCAAGACCGCAGGTTAGTAGTCTGGAAAAACAAAGGCCAAAGAAGTAGAACAAAGTTAAAAGTCAGTAACAACATAACACAGGTAATCAAGTGGGGCGATGATCCGAACAAGGAAAGTGTTCCAAGATGAAAGACTCCGCATCAGGCACAATAGCGGGCATCTGTCCCGCCTGATAAAAAGGTTAAAAAATCAACATTCTCACAGTACCTTTATTTACTAATACTGTGACAAGGACCCATGCAGTTGTTCAAAGGCCTATTAGCACTAACCCAGGGTTAAACTTGTAACCAAAATTCTTGTTTCCAATCTCACAGAGATTGATTTGAGCTGTAATTTTAAAATTTACAAGTCTTTTCCGTAGAAAACCTAAACAGTGTTTCATAAGAAACGTAAACCTTATCTCAGAGAGACAATCACTGCTAAAATTTTGGCTTAATTCAGGGTTTAATCGGCTTTTGAAGAACCGGGACAAGGGCTTTAAGTATCTCATAATTTTGTTAAATCACCTTTTCTATCTATTAACTACGTTTTGAAACAGGAATAATGATATCTTCACTGAATAAATTTAAAACCATATTTTCTCACGAGAATGAGCTGAAACAATTTTCTTTTACGAGTTATACCACTTTACATCTAAATCTGTTTATGCGTGTGAAACAGCAAAACAACATACATTAACAAGGTTATACCTTCTGATGGTTAATAACAAAAATAAAAAGCAACATACATTTTCCACTGGTCATTCACGTGATCTCAAACGGGCAAACAAAGATAGTTGCAAACAGTAATGATGCAGGAAGAAAGTTATTTTGACAAAAATATTGCGTTATTTGCTTCGTCTTTCAGGAAATGAAACCTTTAAATTCTTTACCTTTTATAACTTTTTATTCTTTGGAAAACTATGAAAGGAAAAATCATCTGTTGCTAACAACATTAAAAAATAGCAGACTGAATAATGTACCTTTGTGCGTCATATTGCGTCTCTCCGTGTAGAGTTTACCCAATTCAGACTGTGACGTAAACAGCGAATTAAGTCTATTCAACCTAAATGTGACGTAATTTGATTCGCAGCACTAACAGAGAGGTGACATCTTACCTAATCATCTTGTGGAGTGCAAGTCCTCTCTCAATGATGGGAGTAAGGGGTGTGAGGGTCGACATGAAATCATACATTTCTTTGTCCATTAGCCAGAATGCAATGGTTTTATCACCGACAAGAGCCTGATCGTGAGATTCACAATACGCTATGGCTTTCTCGCCGTGTCTCCGATTGATCAGTGTCCAAACAACTTGGAATATGTCCCACTCTTCGTCTTTCTTTTCTTTCAGAACCTATAGTTTATAAAATTGAAAGCCATAAGACTCTTTTGAGAAGGACTTTCTTCAAAATGCCGTTAGAGTTGGCCATAAACTGCTTCCGATACGCCTTAAAATGAGAGCATGTTTCCAAAACTCTGACAATTGCAAGACCCTATCACTATAACTAGATATAAAGATATATTATGCCTTAAAATGTCATAGCGTTACCTAAAATCTTCTTCATCCTGAAAAATGTCATCGTAAATTGCCGAAATATAAGTTAACAAAAAAAAGAAAATGAGTCGTCATTGTGTTTTGTTTTTGTCAAATTTATGGGAGACGAAGAAAGTGGATGCTCGTGATCACTGTATATATATGTTCATAAACAAAAAAGATACATATGTTACAAACCTTGATCCACATATCTGGAATTGCCATCTGTAAGCGATAGTCAAAACCATACCCACCCTCGGTGATTGGCCGGCATAACCCTGGTATTCCAGAAACTTCCTGAGAATGAAAATACAACACAAACTTAAAAAAACAGCGCATTGCCGGTTTTTACATGACGTCATAGCGACCAAGCTGGTGCCCTTCAACAAGATAACTTTGATGATTTTTTTTGGCACCAACATGGCTGCTTCGCCTTTCGTCTTTGGCGTCTCTAGCGGGAGAGCGTAAAACATTGAATGGCTAGTTAGGGGCTCGTTTTACACAATGTCGTTTTGAAAAGCCTCCGTTTTTTAAGGAAAACTTTGTAGTATAGGACTGGGTGCGAAAAGCGTTGAATTGTATTCGCTTTTAAAATGAAAACGCTTTAGTCTGTGTGACCACTAGTCTTACACGATGCATTTTACTTTGCATGCTGTGTTATGGGTTTCTGGACACGAATATAAATAACAATTTTTTTCTAATAAAACTTGACTCAACCTTGCGCTATTTTCTCCGCAGTATGCTTTACGAACAGAAAACGGCCTCCTTAAGACTACACAGGATAGTCCGACTACAAATATTCTTGAAGAAGGTGAAAAAAGACCAAGACATTTTGTAATCTGACTAGTGATCCTGTCTAAGGGCCTTTAAAATCTGCTGTTTAACGCTGAACTTCTATACACTGTGGACGGGTAGTAAGCTTAGTGCATCCAATGTCTCGGTGAGTTCCTTCGTGACTATCCTTGTCGTTGTCACAACACAGCTGTTTCCGCGAAAAAAAACTATAAAGAAAACTGAGTATTAAAACCTGTAGTAACTGTAGAGTTAGTGGAGTGCTGCCGAATAATTTTTGAGCTTTTTCTTTCTCTTTTATTGCAACGAAAATCTGGCAAAGTTTACGTTTTTCTATACAGACGCCCGAGAATGACAATCGATTGTAAAAGAAAAAAGGATCTCATGGACGGCTCGTGACATGACACACGTGACGTCAACCTACCAATTAAATAGCGCTGTGTACTAATGATGTTATGAATCCTTCTATCGTAAAATCGAGAGGCGGCTGATGCAATGTAATTACAAGATCGCTACGTTCTCTATACATATTCTTGTCAAACATTCCATGTTTGTCTCTTGAGGGTAAAAATTGATATTTTAAGTAATAGTTCACAACGCTATTTTAGGCGCTCTCGTTAAGAAGCAACCGTTTACGAAGATTCTGCTTTCGTCGGATCAATAGATGATCTAATTGGCTTGAACAAATTGAAATATAAGAATTAAAACGCAAAAACCAATACGACGTTTGTGAAACATATTTTGTACAATATTTCGATACCAGTCTTCATCAGGTACAATTGATAATCGTTACAAATTCACGCGAAATACTTCTCTGGCATTTAAGCCATTAGGTTCTATGGTTTTAGCTCATATAATTAGAGTAGCTTCTCTAGCTTTACGAATGGTATCTCGGGAAGAAAATATCTTTTCGATAGGAATGAGTTGCATGTCAGGGGCATTGTGGTTAGGGTTAGAGAGGAAATGGTTGGATACAGTTGTGAGTTTTGATATGCTGTTAGGGTTATCAACGGTGCGGCGGTGTTCGTTAAATCTGTCTTTTAAGCATGGTTTAGTTTCACCTATGTATTGCTTGTTGCAACGGTTGCATTGTATCATGTAGATAACGTTAGTAGTATTACAAGTGAAGTGGTGTCTTAAGGTGCGAGTTTCTCTTGTGGAAAGAAAGGTGTGTTGTGTTACTCCGTCATTAATTTAAGGGCAAGGAGCGCAGTTTTATCCGCAGCGATACAATAGTAATAGCCGACAAAATTTTCCGTAGGTCGTTATCGTAGTCGTATAAGAACTTCAAAGCTGAGCTTTTCACGTTGTAATTTTCAAGACAACAGCGTGCAGGTGACCCGCACGAAGCATTCCAACGTGCAGCTATTGTATTCGCTATTTTTTCTGCCGTCAAAGTCGGCGTTGCCGTCCTCGTGCCTTAAACTCTCTATTATACAATCAAGTACCTCGGCGATGGTGATGGCATCGGGGTACACCTCATGGATCATGTCGTTAGCAAGGGTAAGATAGGTGAGCGACTCTGTGTCCACACCCAAGCTGAAGTAATCGGGGTAGTCACCACCAAAGCCATGGCCAAGGCCATGATCGTGATACAGCATTGAAGTTGCTCCGTCGAATCGGAAACCGTCAAACTGGTAAAACTCGAGATAAAACCTCAGGTTTGACAGAAGAAAACGTAGCACTTCCCATCTGAAAAATAAAAACAAATTTTCGAGTGAGACTTGCAAATCATTTAATTGATTGGATATTTTAAGGTAAAATTCTCGAAGCAAAAACCAACATTTTTATCATATTGAGCTTTACTGCGATGATGCCGTAAAACGCCGAAAGCTCAGTTTTTAACATTTTACGTTTTACATCTTTAAAGCTGCATTAGGCAGCAATCGCTTTTATCCGTGTATTTTTATGTTCTTTACAAGCTCAGTCCGTTATTTACCAATGATTATTTCGATAAAAAAAAACTTTAGTTTAACGTAATATATTTCTATATTTCTTGAAAATACCACCTTTCATAAAGTACCTAATATACACTTGCTTGTTATGGTATACTCTGTAACGTTACAAAAATAATGAATGTAAAAACTTAAATGTAAGAACTTTAACACAAATTATAATAAAGTTGATAACGCAAGATGTAACAAATATTGATACAAAATGTAATAAAATTCGGTAACACAAAAATGTAATAACATGGAGAAAGAGGACTCCTCTTCTATAGAAATGCAACAATGAGACAGATATAAATGCAGCTATTCCGAACACTTACTGCGTATAATTAAAAAGTCTACTGTCCCATAAGGAGTGGGTTCCTCGATGACCGTCATGAAAGTAACAGCTATTTGTGCCGTCAAACTGATTAAGTCCATCAAGAACGTTGTTGGAGGCATGACTATGAACCACGTCCAACAAAACTACAATCCCCTCTCTGTGAGCAACGTCAATTAGCTCCTTCAGTTCTTCTGGGTTACCATAGCGACTGTGAAAAATAACATTAGATTACAGAATGGCATCTGACATAACTTGGTTTAACTGAGGAACAACAGTCAGTGAAACTACAATACCCAGTGGTTGAGTGGAACAATACACAATTATGCAAAAATGGCGACCTGTCCATTTACCCATAATTCCTAGCGCGCAAACATCTAAAATTGCTTGTAAAAACACATACTGGGAGCCTGTAAACTTCAAACTTTACACACTCAGTGTTATTAGTACAATGAATAGTTTTACCAACTGTTACCTTCCCTGAGTTTCTTTTAGCGGCCTAAGGTTCGCAATACATTGTGGTAAAACCTGCAGCCGCCATCTTTTTCAGAAAAGCCGATTGTTAACTATACCATAGCAGCCAGATCCGTTTTAGTTTTGCCCATTTCTACTAATCGTATTTTCAAACAGAAAGAAAAGTGAAAACATTTACCCCTTTCAGTCTCAGTTTCACCGGAAAATTCTCCAGACTAGAGTCGTTTGCTTTGTCTGACCTATTCTCTTTTTCTTGTTATATAAATGTCTTTAATAACAAACTCAGATAAAAAAAATACATCTCTAGAGTTACAAAAACTGTGTAGTACGCTAAAAGTGAATATAGAATACAATACAAATTGTTTCAGTAAAAGATAAAAAAAGTTAAAAGTGCCAAAGTTTTCTGCGTATTTACAAGAGATATCTAAAAATGATTCTATTTAAAAATGAATTCTTGAGTCTTTCTTTATTCATCTTCGGCCTAAAGCAAGTCGTCGTCGTGTTACCAAATTCCGTTTCTTAATATGTTTTGTCAGAAGAAGCTAGATGTTAATAATTGACTGGATACAGAGGGTTATTAAATTCTTTGTTTTTAAAAACACTCAGTAAACCTACCTTGAAGCAGCAAAAAACGCTGTAACTTGATACCCAAAACAGGCATAGTACGCATGCTCCATGACAGCCATTAACTGGATACAGTTATACCCAAGCTGTTTGATCCTTGGAATGACATTGTGCGTAAAATATTTATAGCTTGCTACTTTAGCTTCAGGAGAGGATATACCCACGTGAGACTCGTATATGCGTAGGCCTTTCGGCCGGGGAGGTCGCTTGTATTGAAACTGGTAAGGAGTTGGTGGGTCCCAGTGAACTGCTTCATATAAGAACGTTCCATCTGTTCTGGAAACTGTGTATCGGCTCCATGGAGAATTTCGATCCACCAGCTCACCGGAATTTGTTCTTATTGTAACCTGTTTAATTGTAGAAGGAATTTTAACGATTTAAAATTTATGCAAAGAGGAGCTGATTTAGGAGAATTAATTGCTAAGCTGATAAAGGAGAGCACATGAGCGTTTATTGTTGACGATCGATGATAGGAAGTTTGGTTCGTAAACACGAAATTGAATCATTTACTCGTAGTAATTACTGACAGTTTTTATGCATAGAATTGTCTTGACTAAATGCTTTCAAACAAAACAATCACTAAGAGCAATAAACAAACGCACCACGGTGATATTACTTCGCAAAATACTTCATTAAAAGCTGAAAACAAATCGAAACTCGCAACTTGTTACTGTTGTATGAATCGAGGTCGATGTCGGGGCTCAATTTTTACATTAATAGTTAGATTTAGCACCGCGTATACGTGAGACGACAAACGTCAATTCGCCGTCCGTGCCGTATATTTGTCTTGTTTTCTTGGTTTTAGCTTCACGTTGACATGAACACACAAGCGACTCGAATTAGACTGGAAACTAGTGTCAAGTAAATTAAAAGCAATTAAAATCTTATTCTGAAAGTCTGTATTTGCAAAGAAAGAAATATTTTTTTATAATAACAAAAGTTTGATTCCCGTTGATGAAAATTGCCAATTGACTCTATCTGAACAACTTTTTGTGTTGTTTCTTCAAATAGCTGACTGAACATTAAGCATAACATCCCTTTACCTTTTTTTACCACTTACAATCTATTTTTATGCTTAACAAAAACGTAAAAAAATCTCACGTAAATATCAAACGCGAAAACCCTTAGCTTGGCGTACGTACGGCAAACGTGAAACGGCAGACGCGGGAAAATCTTGCTGACGTGATCACATTTCACGTTCACGTCTCGCGTAGACACGATGCTAAATCTCCCTTATTACTTTGCATTAATACCAAACTGATCAGATATGCTATACTAGTTTTTGAACAGCTTTGCGATCAGTTTAAAGTGAATCTTTTTAACAATCTCAGTCGGAAACTTAAAGTGCTAACTTTTTGCGCGTTAGCAAGTTGCTGCTCCGACGAAGGTCTAACACACGAGACATGAGCACTTCAAACGATTTAAAATAATCAACCTATTTTAGCTGATCGCTTTTGATCTGATATGTGTTGTGACATTGGGAAATTTATTTTACTTTGACTTTACTCCCGTGTGGAATTGGCGAAGATCCGTCTTGGTTATTTGGAATAAACAATTCCCAAACTCCAAACTCATTTCTGCTACATCGGTGAGACTGTCTGTTCCAACCATCTGTGAAAATACAGACAAAAATTCAAACATTGTCAAATGCACTCTTACCCTCATTAAAGTGCTGCTGAAGCAAATCTTCAAACTAGTTAAAATATCTAAAATTGAAAAAGGTTTAACTTCCCCTCAGACACTTGTTACCGTTTTTAAACATAAATTTCGCGGAGAATTTACAAAGACAAATGCCTATTTTAGTGCCAAAGCCCATTAGATATGTGTAATGTCACATGAATTGAAATATTACTTTCCCGATCAAACTTATACGATCATGGCAAAGTTTGCCGCGTGTCTGATGGCCCAGTGTTTGAGCAAAAAACTCACTATAGTTCCCTGTAAACGCTAGTATAGAGCAGCTTGGTGTCCCCTTAAACCATGTGACGTCATAAATCGGCGTCGTAAATTTTGAATTTTATTCGCACTGAATGCACTATTTTGAAAGCTTATTTCACGGACTGTAAGCTCTTTCATTGGTTAACAGTTGAATAGAAGTGCTGAAAAAGCCCTGAGAGCTATAAAAATACCAAGGACAAAAACGGCTTCAGTAACACTGTAAGTACTTAACGGAGTGCAGGTAAATATTATTAGCGGAACAGATTCAGGGCCGCTCAAGAAAGAGAAAACAAGAAGATGTGACGACAACACAGCAGAAGGTCATTGACAAGACGAGATCAATTTTGGTTCCTCTTCCTAAAGGGAAGAGTTCCTTAAAAACATTCTGCAAGTTGTATTTATTAATAAAGCCAACAAAAAATAAAATATTATGCAAGTTAACAGCTAAGAGTTTTATGACAAACGTTTTTAACTATATTTAAGTCATCTTATCTTATTTTCTCTTTGAATCTACAGAGAATTGGCTAAAATGTACCCACAGATTAAATGTTGAAAATGTTGAATTTAACTAGCACATCAAGATACAAACCAAACTTGTTTTAAGTGATTAAACCACATTTTTTTATTCACAACTTACTGAAATCACCAGTCAAAAACACTTCTGCAGCACCTGGTGCCCATTCTCGATATGAAATTCCATCTGGAGTTCTCAGTACACCAAACCTTTCATAACCACGAGAGAACTTCTCCAAACCTCCCTCTGACTTATCTATTTTCTCTTTGAGTGCCACATACACCTTGTACCTGTGAAGTAACAGCTAAAGTGATGCATTTCGAACAAACTACACTGACCACCATCCAGGGGTGCCCAATCGTGGATGTTAACAATTGTTCCAAGCGCGTGCGTTGGATACGAGATGCATGGTAAACAGCGGCATTGAGGCACAGAGCACTGTCTTGGCTAGAAAATCGTCCCACATCCAACAAGCGTGAATAGAATTACTGTTTTACCAAATTTAACTAGATTTACGAGACTTTCTATACAGCAAAATTATAGCCGGGACTTTTATTTTACAAATTTTTAAGCTTGGGACTCTTTTCATATAAGGTCATTTGGTATCTGAACTGATAACAGAGTTTGAGTGACCCATTCATAACGCTAGAAATGCAATATTTGAAGATGAAATAATAATAAGCGCACTTTCAGTCCCAAACATGAGAAATGTTAAATTTTCCTAACTAGGGTCCATATATTTCTCTTAACTTCACATTTCATCTTCACCACTGTGCTTGACCAGTTTAATCAATCTTTTTCTCATAACCAAACAACTGGTTTTACTCGAATGTAAGAAATTAGATGTTGATAAACTGGTTTGGAATGAAAGGTTTAATGGTCGTACTCATGTTGATCTAGGCTTAATATTAAATGTTTACTCTGACCGATATGAAATAATTCTCTTTACAAAAGAACAATTTCATTTTGAACACATCAAATGATCCTTAACATCACAAATGTAGTACAACTATGGGGTGCTTGTCTTTTAACTACCGAGTATCCATATTCAAAATTTCTAAACTACTAAATTACCTTCTCTCGACTTCTGGCTGAAAGTCTCTGATAAGAGGGTCATCATGAACAAACTTTGAAAACTCTGGAATAATACTATCAACAGCCATCTGCAAAAACAACAAATCAGATGACTTGATGATCAGTGTTTGCAAATTATAGCTGCCATCAAAACGAAAACAAGCAAAATGACCAAAATCCTTTAAAATTTCAATATATTATCCCTTTGAATCATAAAAATTAAATTTAGAGTTAAAACTGCAGTGCAGTTTACTTGTGATTGAAAGAGAACAGTCGAAGATCCTTTATTCATTGAAAGTAAAACTGTTGATACTTTATTCGTGCATCTATATTTACTGAAAATTAATCAGAGGTACATAGAAGTGTAATTAGTGACAAAAACGATTTGGATAACTTGTACGAGATTTGAGAACATGAATATATTACAGCGCAATAATACAAACAAACAACACATGTGTTGCATAAATATTATAATAGCCCAAACCGTTTCGTTTTGAATACATATACAAGTTAATTTACATACTCCATGTTTGAAATAAAAATATACCCTACCATATACGTAAAAATTATGACTGTCATCTTCAGAGTAAACTCATGTTATAATAGTTTGAAATTTTACCTACATATATATTCATATTACACTCCTTCACTTCTTAACACAAATTTAAAAACCTAGTGTTATCAAAACAAAACATGACCAATTAAATTTTACTATGAAATATGCTCAAGCTAGTGTACACGTATACACGTACAAACAAGGTCACTGCACGTTCTGATCTTACACACTGTATTAAGTTTAATTTTGATAAAAATCCACGAGAAAGAAGAATACAAAACATAAATAACATTTAGCATGTTGGACCTGTTAAATTTCAAAGACGCTCTAACCAGATTTTTTGTTTAAAGGGAGGCCATTCAGTTAAACACTGGTGGTGGAGTTGACTGAATTTAACATGCAGCTTTGCCTATCGTCGGAGTCAGACTGGTTTTCAATAGTTTCACTTATCTGCATTTCCACGTGTCAATGATTAACTTAGGGTTAAACAAAACGAGTCACTAAACTAATAGTAACGTTTTTGATTTAATTTTAAAAAGATCTCTATAAACGTAACAAAAACAGCTATTGCAAAGATGCCAACTCTCCCGTATTTTTCGGGAGACTCACGCGTTTTAGCTCCGTCTTCCACTCTCCCGAATCTAACAGAAAATCTTAAAATAAGTAGAAAATTTTCATGAACCGGTTATTTACGTAAAGAAAGTGATGAAAAGCAAAAGGGGTATTCAGAGTTGCCAACTCTCCCACATTTTGCGGGAGACTTTCGCATTTTTGCTTGATCTCCCGCTCTCCCGCATTTTACAGAAATCTCCAGCGTTTTTAAAGAAAATTTAGATGCTGACTAAAAAGTATACAACAATAACAAAAAGCTGTTTGTTTGTTCTTGACTCGTGAAAGACAATGCAACATAAACTAACTTTGTTCTGATTTTTTCTATCCTAGCTGTATTCGGCTTCCATACGTGATATAGTTTGAGAACTATTATCCAAAAAGTTGTACATTATGTACAAATAAGCCGTGTGGGAGATATGATGCGAGGCAATGTAACAGTACACAATTTTTAGCCCAAAAAAATCTCCCGCATTTTGAAGTTCGAAGGTTGGCATCTTTGGGTATTATCATGTAGTTTGAGACGCTCAACTGGACAATAAAAATCTGACGGTTTATATACTATATATTTTCGAGTGAGGCATTGCCACTGGAAACGGGGAACAATCCATGTTTCGCTGACCTACAGCATCAATAAAGAACCCCACAAACCCAGACAAGGGAAAAACAAAAAATCTCTGATCTCGGTGAGATTTGAACCCACGACCTACGAAACAGATCTCAAGGATCACCACTCTCAGCTCTAAAACTTTACCGTAATTTAGGAGTAGCGAACGGTAAATCCAAAACTGTCCGAGATGCCGGCCTCTTTGAAATCCGAGCCCGAAGGCTTTGGGAAGCAATGAAACACGATACAAAAAACCCGAGAACGAGACTTATAAAACAGCGAGACACCAAACAAATTTCAAACAAAATTAAAGATGGAGATTTTAGATCTGCTGGAAATGCCGAGAATGTAAGCCATTTTGTGAGAAAATCGGAGACTGCCACACAGAGCCGGGAAAAAACAAAAAATGCGAGAGCTCGAGACATGACAAAAATGATGTCGAGGTTTCAAGAACTAGCCGTAATTTGCCATGACTTTCACTTTTAAGGTATTATTCACTACCCCTTAATTTTAAGCCCTACTTGTTTCTTCGCGTGTCTACATGAAAACGAATACAAACTCACGAGTACGTTCCTAGCTACACAGAAGCTCAGAACTTATCAACAATCGACAGATTTTTCAATCATGCGCCTCGACAGCAATTGCCGAAAAAATGGCTTGCAACGTTTGTTTCGAAAGTCTGTTCTCCATCGAACAATTGAATTTGCTATGTAAAATTGTTTAACTTTCAATACATTTGACTACATCATTTGGCAACTAAGTATAAACCTCCATTGTCATTGTTCTTTATGATCTTCTCTCTCTTTAGGTAAACTTGAAAAGAATCTTATTATTCTTACAAATCTTGACAGTGTGACACCCACTCTTTTTGCCATAAGTCACAAAATCGCTCGGCGGTCACCAAACTAAAAAATAGGGCCCGCGGCAAAGAAGAACAAAGAAAACTGGCCTTTCTTACTCTCCCCATTTCCCATGCCTCTTTTCTCTCTCTCATGGATCCTCCTTGAATTCATATTAGACATCGATATCATAAACACCTGACCTAGGATAAACCAAAATATCGAATCTTCCCTTTATGGTCTTGGTTTTACTGGCCTTCGTTCTCCGAATCAGAATGAATTCGGTAACTTTTAAAACCTCACTTGTTGCTGTCATCATAGCAACACAACTCCCCTATTATGTATACATAAATGTAAGACTTGTTGGGTATTGTTTGTAGTAAATGAGAGGTTAAAATCATCATTGAAGCTTGCATCTCCTTTCCTCTTATCAGGGTAAGTATTTTACTAATTTTCAAGATCATTTCAAATGAAATGTTTATATTTTAAGTTTGTTTACTTTTGAAAAAAGTGTGTTTAGCATACTAAGACTGTTTGATAATTACTGCTTTATAATAAACGAATTAGTAGACAATTTCCATTTTCCATATCAGATATTTTGGTCATGTTAAACTAGTATATAGCAGGCGGTGTAGGCACTGGGTGTGTGTCTGTCTAAACCAGGCCCATAGCCATGGTTTTTTGTGAGATGCCATTGAATATGGAGACAGACCAAATGAGTGCAGGGTTCTCAAAATGTCCTGGAGGAAAAGGTTAATGCTTCAATGTAAGAGACTTGATTCCAAATAAGCAAGACTAACTGCAAAACCATTATACTAAGGGTTCCTGAGGCAGGTAATGTCTTATAAAACCCAGATTGCATAATTGCCCTCAAAGTCACCAAATGCAATAAACAGTGCTATAATTTGTGTTCGATTTCATAGATTAAAATGACTTCTTCAACAGAACCATGATATTTTTTTTGTTTCATATGTGGAAGCTAAGACTCTTGGGTAAAGATTTCTTCTGTGCTAGTTGGAAGTGGTTTTGCAACATTTAGAGGTATCTAAATGACTGAAAGAGGCGCCTCATTCGGCCATCAGCTGGCTAGTTTTGAGAAGCCTGTGAGTGCCAAAGGTGTGATTCTCAGGGGGGGCCAGGGGAATACAACCCTGGGAAGTTTTGAAAATTAGGTTGTTTGAGACCGAAATGTAAAACTGGTAGGCAAAACCAACCTTAAAAACCTTGCTATTATTCAAACTTTTAATCTCGAAAATAAATTTAGAAAAATATAGTGAGGATGCTGTTGCTTCTTCAAATAGTTGGTCAACAAAAAAGTGGACCTTTGCCACCTGAGGGGGGGGGAAGGGAGCTGCAAGCACACCCATCACACTCCCCCCTCCTCCCCATGGGCCTGTAAACTACTAATGCCTGTTTCAAAAATGGAAGCAACTCCTAAGACAAGAGCACCCAAGATCTTCATTTGTTTTGTAGTTTACCTTTTGATGAGCAACAACATAGAGATTATCCCTAACAGCTTTCACTCGTTTCATTCTTCATTCTTCCTTAATATCTGAACAACCTACAAATCAAATAAAGAAAACAACTGATTTATAGAATTTACAAAGCAGTCTTGGCAAGTTCAAAAAAACCTACAACAAACACCTAAATTTAAAAACAAAGAGAATCCTAAAACAAATATATTTTGAATTAAAAATTTACAGTCAAGTATTCCAAATTTAATAAAACCTACCGAATAAAAAAACCTCAAGAATTAAAAACCTACAAAAACATCATGACGAATCAAAACCCTACAAGAATGTATGTTCCTGCATCAAACTATTTACAGGAAGGTGAAAATTACAGAATGGGAAGCAAAAACAAAGCACTGCTTGGTCTGCCCCTCAATTTCCCCTTCCCTCTCACTTTTGCTCTCCTTTTCACTCTCATCTCCCCTTCCCTCTCTCCATCCCTCTTCCAACTGCTCTTCCTCTCCCCTCAGTCTCCCTCTCTCCATCCCTATCCCTTTTGCCCTCCCTTTCACTCTCCTCTCCCTCTCTTCTCCATCTCCCCTTCCCCCTTGATCTCAGCTTTCCCCATCCCTCTCTTTTGCCCTCCCTCTCCCTCTTCCCCCTTCCCATTCCTCTCCCTTTTGCTCTCTCCTCCCTCTCCCCTTCCCCCTTCCCATTATTCTCCCTTTTGCTCTCTCCTTCCTCCCTCTTCCCCCTTCCCATCCCTCTCCCTTTTGCTCTCTCCTCCCTCTCCCCTTCCCCCTTCCCATCCCTCTCCCTTTTGCTCTCTCCTCCCTCTCCCCTTCC